>PVKA01051671.1:0-12083 GCA_004027165.1 Ctenomys sociabilis | reverse complement strand
GTTTAAACATGTGTATGTACCTGGAAATTGGCTTTAAAAGGTGTATGTCTAGTTGCCAAGTTGACAAGACATGGATTGTGTTAGTTGCTACATTGTGTCAACTTCGCTGAATCAGCCCCAGGAGTTTTCAGTGTGGGGGCCCATCCCTGAAGGTGGGCAGGGCCCAGGAATTGAGAAAGACTTCCTGTGACCCTGCCCACCTTTCCTGCCTCCCATGGAGAAGTACAGTCTTCAGAGGAGCTTGACCTTCAAACCTGCACCACTTTGGAGGAGCTAGGCTCTCCATGAACAGCTGTTATTTTGGCTTGGAGCCGGCAGAATATGGACTGAACCCTCCAGTTCAGCTAGATAAACCTTTTCTTCCTTCATTTTGAGTGTCGGGTATTTGTCCCAGCAACGAGTAAAAACTAACACAGTCATGTTCTCCATCTTCTAAGTAGCTGGATAGCCCTGTCAAGCGTCCTTTCAACAACTCAGAACACCATTGAGGAAGCAATATATTCTAGGGCTGTACCAAGGTTTTTTTGAAGTTGTTTATGCTCTGACGCAGTATCCAGTGTACAGGATGGTTTCTCCTATAACCAGGATTCATAGCTCAAGTTATCAAAAGATGAAAATGGAAACTGTATCATTCTTTCCTGTAGTGACCACTCACTAATTTTATCTTCTGTTTCTGACACTTTAGTCTCTCCTGGCACAGAGGTTCTAGTTCTTATAGGAGAAACTAAGAGGAAATGCTTCCAGCAGAAGACTCATTAAAGGGTCCATTAAACTGAAAGATAATTGCTCAGCCAGTCTGTACTTTTCATAACTGAATCAACATGTAAAGAAGACATTTGCAATACCAGATGGGGAGATTGCTTGTCTTATTCTTCTTTTGTTGCTGGGACAAATACCCAACATCCAAAATGAATGAAGGAAAAGTTTATTTAGCTCATAGTTACTAGAAGTTTCAGTCCATAATCAGCTGGCTCCAAAGTAGAGGGGCACATGGCAGCAGTTCATGGCGGCTGAACAGCAACACCAACAAGAGCAGTGGCTAAAGAAAGTCTGTCTCTGTCTGTTATATTACATTCAGGCTGTGTGCTCCAGGCTGGAGGAAGTACTCACATCCATAATCCCAGCAGTACTAAAACCCATAATCCCAGCCTTGAATCACACATAATCCCAGTGGATCATGAGTTAATCACAAACTCTAGAAGTCCCCATCCCATGGCTACATGAGGCTTTGGGGGGGGACAACTAGGTACAAACCACAACATTCCACCCCTGTACCCCCAAAGTCTCATTCACATCCTTTTGTGCAAAAGACATTTTAATCCATCTTTAAGAGTTGGTGAAGTTCCAACAGTTTCAGTATGGCTGAAAAGTCAAGTCCCAAGTATCCTCCAAGGTCTAAGGCAAACTCTTAGCTGTGAGCTCCTGTAGAAAAGAAAAGTTAAATACATTCAACATTCAAAGGCACAAGATAAACATTAACAATCCAAATGTTGCAAACAACAGGGGAATACAAAACACTGGGACCAACACAAATCCAAAGTCCAGCAGGGCAAACATTAAATCCCACAGTTGCAACTGGAACATCCGAAGCAGTCTGCGCTGAGTTGTGAGCTCCAATGGCCCCACATGGCTCCGCCCCTATGGCACTTCCGGCCATTGTAGCTCCCATGGCTTCTTCCTCAGGCCTGCTTTGCTCCCTCCTTGGAGTTTCCCTTAGATGATCCACATTCCTGGCTTTGCCAAACTTCTGGGGTATCCACTGAATAGATCTCGAAGATTATTAGGAATTACCTGTAGTCCAATAAATTGGAAAAATTTGAGGTAAAGAATAAACACCTAAATACATACGAATGACAGGAAATGAACCAGGAAGGTATAAAAACCCTGAATAATCTAGTAACTGACAATGAAATCAATGATCATAACAAAAAATCTGTCAACTAAGAAATGTCCAGAACCTGATGGACTCCCTGAAAAATTCTGTAATTCTTCAGGGAAGATGTAATGTCCAATTTATGAAAGTCTTTAATGAAATTGAAAGGGAGGGAGTACTAATAAACTCATTCCTGGAAGCTAGCATGACCTAGCTTACTCTACAAGGACCTTGTAGAGTCCTACACTGGGCTTGGTGGTGTGTGCTTGTAATCCCAGCTCTTGAGAGCCTGTAAGCAGGAGAATCACTGAGTAGGATCTAGTCGTAAGACCCTGAACACCCTGTATACCCTTACTTAAAAAAAAAAAGACAAAAGGTTCTTAATAAGACACTGGTAAGCATGCTAAGCATGGTGGCACTTGTCTATAATCCCAGTGCTTGGGAGGCCATGGCAGGAGGATTGCTGTGAATTCAAGACTAGTTTGCAGTACATAATGAGTTCAAGGCCAGGCTGAATGACATAGTGAGACCAGGTAGGCTTCATCCCAGACATACCAGTATAGTTCAACATACACAAATCAATAAATGAAGTACATCTCATAAACAGAAGCAAATTTCACATGATCATGTCAATAGATGTAGAAAACCAGATAATTAAATATCTATTCATGAAAAAGATCCTGAAGAATATATATATAGGATGATCTTATCTCAGTCTGAAAACTCAAAGCTTTGCTTCTGAAATTAAAAGCTGGACAAGATTATTTACTCTTTCTAGTCTTCATCAGTATGGTACTCATAACCTCAGCCAGGTATATCAGGTAAGAGAAATGAATAAAAAGAATAAGTGTGGGAAAGAAAAAATCAAAATCTTTATTCACAGACAAAGTCTTTTACATAGAAGATCCAAAAACTCCACCAAAAGACTCCTACAATTAATGAATTCAGTAAGGTAGTAAGATCCCAAATCAATGGCTTCCTATACACCATTAATAAACTCACTGAGAAAGAAATTATGAAAGCAATACCACTGAGGGCTGATCAGACCCTCAGCTCCCTGTTGGGGGAATGTTAGGAAGTAAAGAAAAACAGATAGTTTTTAAGGTACAGGCTGACTGGGAGGAGACCTGTTACTAGTAGACTGCTTTGGACCACCTCCTTTGTTGACCCACTTTTTGTTTGGCAGAACTGGGGATTGAATTTAGGCCCTTGAGCTTGCCAGGGAAGTGCTTATTCCACTGAACCATCACCCTGACCCAACCCACTTTTATTAGCCAGTGAGAAGTGCAGGGGAAGAGGTAGTATACATTTCATGGAAGAGCAACTATAGAGTGATAGGTTCTGGCCCAAGTACATGCTGCTAAATGATCATGGCCCTGATTGGACATGGCTGAATTCCCAAAACTAGTTTATCTTCCCAATGACCACTTCCTCCTCCTTTTTCCACACTCCAGTTCTGGATACAGTTTCCTTTTGCCTTTCCCCTTGAACACAAGGGAGCCTCCAACCAGCTTCTTATGTGTCACTGAACCTCAGCTTCAAACTCTGCCCCTAACAAAAAGTCTATAAAGTCTCAGCCTTCCTGTCTCATGTCAGAGGATTTCCCTATCTCTCTACTGTCAATCCCCTCCCTGTCCTGCTCAATAGCAATAAAGGCCTTTTCCATCTTTTTATTTCTACTTTCTGCTGCACCACTGAAAAACCTAACACAGAGAATAGGTAGATAATAAATAAGATAATGAGGAACCACATTTTCTTCGTAGCTCAAAACGTATATTTTGCCAACTGCTAGGGATGAGGCTATGTGCTAGACTTCATGACTTAACCCCCCCCACCCCATTCTTTTTTTTTTTTTTTTTTTTGCAGAGCCAGAGTCGAACTCAGAGCTTTGCGCTTGCCAGGCTTATTCTACTGAGTCATCTCCCCAGCCCCCAAAAGGTCAGAGATTTTTTTGGGGGGGCAGCCTCAGGATGCCTTCAGGGCAGGTCTGGTTTGTCTTGAGGATCGAACCACAGCATCCTGAGCCACTGCTTTGTTTAAGCAGGTACTTAAACACGTGAGATAATGGGCAGAGCCCCCTACCCCCACCCCATTCTTATGAAGGTCAATGTGACCTTAGTTCATGCCCCTGGCTATGGCAGAATGCTAATAACCCAGCATTCCTGAGGCAAGACAGCATTTGCTGATGTCAGTTGTCAAAATACAGGCTTAGAGAAAATATGGTTCCTCATTAACTTAATCTGCTTCCTTCCTTCCTTCCTTCCTTCCTTCCTTCCTTCCTTCCTTCCTTCCTTCCTTCCTTCCTTCCTTCTGTGAACTCAGGCCCTTATGCTTGCCAGGCAAGTGCTTATTCTACTGAGCTATCTCTCTAACCCCATCCACCCACTC
This sequence comes from Ctenomys sociabilis, assembly GCA_004027165.1. Taxonomy (NCBI): domain Eukaryota; kingdom Metazoa; phylum Chordata; class Mammalia; order Rodentia; family Ctenomyidae; genus Ctenomys; species Ctenomys sociabilis. Next base: position 7,822 of record PVKA01051671.1, on the reverse strand, counting down.
TTGGCTTAAAAAAAATTGTTTAAAAACATTTGTTTATTTATTTGGTACATTGTCCTTAAGGCAGCCTGAAATACTCCCCCCCCCCCAAAAAAAAAAAAAGAAATCCTCCTATTTATTTGGTACAGTCTCACTACTTAGCTGTGAGTCATGGTGATCCTCCTGTCCCAGCCTTCCCAGTGCTGGGATTACAGGCATGCACCACCATGCCTCGTGTCAGTTGACTGGCACTGAGAGCCCAGAGTTCTGAACCTGGCATGGCATACGGTACTGGGCCTCAGACTCAGGTCCTTGTGCTTGCCAGGCAGGCACTTAGACCACTAAACTATCTCCCCAGCCCCTTTGCTGCTTTTTAAAAAATCTTTTTTTTTCTTTTTTGAGGGAGGGGGAATGCTGGGCATTGAATTTAGGACTTTATATATTACAAGGAAAGAGATCTACAACTGAGCCACATCCTCAACCCTCTTTCTTTCTTTTTTTTTTTTTTTTTTTTTTTTTTTTTTAGGCAGGGTCTCACTATGCAGTTCAGGCTGGCCTTAAGCTCACTTTGTAGCTCAGGCTGATCTTGAACTCACAACAATCCTCCTGCCTCAGCCTCGGAGTGCTGGGATTACAGCGCCCGGCCCCTCGACCCTCTTTCTATAGTTATTCCATGAAATGGCTGCTATACCTCTTCCCTAGTAACCAATAACAGTGAACCAACTATAGAGGTAGTCAAACCAGTCCACTAGGGGCAAAGGCCTCCTATCCCCTTTTCTATATACCTTCAAATTTGTCTCTTTGTCTTTATTCCCAGTTGTCCTTCCTACAGGTATCCAAGGGTCTGATCAGCCCTCAGTATCTGTCCTCAGCAGATACTATCTTGCTTCAAGAATACTAGTTTATCAGCATTCCACCCATAGCCAGGAGGCATGTGGCCTTCCACTTGCTTCCCTGTTCCCGGGTGAGATAGCACTGACCTTGAGACTCGTGAGACCTGAATTATGTAACCTGGTCCCCAATACAATACCATTCAAGAAAAGTTAAATACCTAGGAATTAAGTACTTAGGAATTAGCCTGTTGCACCAGGGATATAGCTCAGTGGCATAGCATCTGCCTAGCAAGTGTGAGGTCCTGAGTTTAATTCCTGATTTTTTAAAAAAGGAATTAGCTTATTGAAAAATTAGTGATATATAATTATATATTTCAGTGGTGAGAATCCAAGCCACTAGGAATCCTAAATACTGGTAAGCACGGGAAATAATAACAACTCTCATTCATTATAGATAGGAATGTGAAATTCTAGTTTGCAAGATAGTTTGGCAGTTTCTTACAAAGTTAAACATGTACTTAGCCATATAATCCAGTCTGTCATGCTTACTGGTATTTGCTCAAATGATTTTTTTTTGGCAGAACCGGGGATTGAACTCAGGCCCTTGTGGTTGCCAGGGAAGCACTTATTCCACTGAGCCATCCATCCCCCCAGCCCTGCTCAAACGAATTTTATGTCAGCAGAAAAATCTAAGCATGTGTAAAGCAGGTTTATTCATAATTACCACAACTTGCAATCAATCAAAATGTCTTTCACTAGATGACTAAAGTGGTAAATAAACTGAAATATTATTTAGCACTAAAAGGAACGAGCTATCAAGCCATGAGCAATTATAGAGGAAATTTCAATATATATTGCTAAGTAAAAATAAGAAATCTGAGAAGCTACATATTGTAAGATTCCAAGTATATGACATCCTGTAAAATTCAAAATCACAGAGGCTATAAAAAGATCAGTTTTTCTATGTGATATGAAAGAAAAAGAAATAAGTGGGAGGGAATGATGAACTATACCAAGATATGAGAACCAAAAGTTAATACCAAGGTAAATGTGAATTTTGGGTGATAAGAATGCTGACATACATTCATCAGCTATAACTCATTGTTATGAGTTATTGTACGTGTCTAGTTGTCCCTCCAAAGCCTCATGAAGTTATTGGGGCAGACTCACAGACTTTGTGATTAATTAATGATCCAATGCTGGGGTTATGGGTGTGAGTGCTGCTGGGATTATGGGTGTCAGTATTACACCCAGCCTGGGGCGGATAGTCTGAAAACAATATAGAGAGGGAAGAGAGTATTGCTAGTTCCTGCAGCCACTACACCTCTCTATCTGCTCTTGCTGTTTTGCTTTTTTTCCACTGCCACGAGCTGCTGCCCTCTGTCATGTGTCAGTCTGCCTTGGAGCCAGTGGAGTATGGACCGAAACCTCCACTTACTGTGAGCTAAATAAACCTTCCCTTAATTCTGGATATTACGTGTTTTGTCCCAGTAATGAGAGAAAAGTAACTGAGACACCCATGTACCACTCTGGTGAGGATATAGTTAATGGAAGGTGCAGTGCATGTTGGGGACAGGAAAGTCTAGTTTTTAGCCAATCTAGATATAAACCTCTATTTTTAAATAAAAACTTAACAATGATCATCATTGGATGCAAGTTGTTAGGTTTTATCAGCGGTTGCAATGGTGGCAACAAGTGGCAAAGAAGCAGAAATTAGGACGAGGGGAATCTTTATTAACTCTGAGGACTCAGAGAAGACCAAGGAGAAGATTGAGGGTAGGGAGATGAGAAAATCCTCTGACCTGAGACAGGGAAGATGAGACTTTATGGACTTTTTGTAGGGGTGGAGTTTGAGGGGCAGGTTCAGTGACACAGAAGGAGCTGATTGGAGGCTCCCTTGTATGGGTGGGAAAGTAAAAGGAAGTTGCATATAGGGCTGGAGTGGGGAAGAAGAAGGAAAGGGTCACTGGGAAGATAAGGTATTGTTTTGGGGATTCAGCCATGTTGAATCATGGCTACTATAATTTAGTAGTCCAAACTATCACAAGTATTATTGTTTGTATTTTTTTTTTTGTCTTTCTGAGACAGGATCTCACTATGCAGTTCAGGCTGGCCTTAAGCTCACTTTGTAGTTCAGGCTGTCTCAAACTCACAACAATCCTGCTGCCTCAGCCTCCTGAGTGCTGGGATTACAGGCCTGTGCCACCGTGCCCGGCTATATTATTGGTTATTGTTATGGCTTTAATCTGTATATCTTCCCAAAGTTTCTTAAATTTACAGTTGCAGCTTTTCAGAAGTTGCAGGATTTAGAGTATGTGAATATGAATTAAGGGTATGTGATTACTATGTTACTATACTGATTGGTTTTGGGTACAGGTAATGGAAAGGCCCACCTTGAATGTGGGGGGCACTAACCAAAAGGCTAGTATATTATTGGAATAGAAGACGAATTATTTCTCCTGTATCATGCTGTCTTTCCTTGGACCCAACTGACTGTGAACTAAAGCCTCTACAAGCTGAGCACGAATAACAAAACAAAACAAAACAAAAAAAACCAACAACATAAACACGTTCCCTCATTTAACTTGTGAATGTGAGGTACTTTGTCCCAACAATGTGAAAATAAGTAGGTGATGTTCCTGTACACTTTTCAGATTTTTCAATGTGGGCCTTATATTTTGACTTTTGCTTTTAAAAATTAGAGTTTTTATATCTTAAAAGAAATATATTAAAATATGCATATGTTGTGAATAAAAAGTTAAAATTTATTAATTCAAAGCTGCTAATTTTGTTTTCATCTTTTAGATAATAGCTACAGAAATTCATTCAACAGTGATTAACAACATGTATAAGAAGTCCTAGGTAGATGTTATGCTTTGTGTCCTAAATGTTCCCTAATAGGCTGATTATATACTAAAATCTTGGTCACCTTTAGTAAATTTTGTCTCCTTAGAATTTAGTTTATCTCAGGTATTTTGTTCCAGTGACTGAAAGCTGACTAGGACTGGACAAATACTTTGGCCTTGCTAGGCATGGTATCCTCTATTTATAATCTCAGCACTCTGGGAGGCAGAGGTAGAAGGACTGAAAATTTGAGATCAACCTAGGAAACACAACAGACTAGAGAGACTGGGTATGGTCTGTGATCCCAGTGCTGTGGAGGCTGAAATAGGAGGATCACTATAAGTCTGACCTAAAGTGAGATCTTGTACCAAATGCATAAAATAAATAAATAAATATATAAATTAGTCTTAATCATGGAAGAAAACTTCTATGGTAGAGAAAAAGTATTTGATATACACATTAGTGAGGCATATAGAACTCTAATTAGCCAAGATTAAAAAAATCTATAGCCAGGTATATCATAGTCAAGATTCCAGTAATTCAATACAAGAATAAAATTTTAAAAGCTATCATGGAAAATAAATCACTTATAAAGAAAAGGTCGTTAGAATTGCAACTGACTTCTTAGGATAAACCCTCAGGTCAAGGAGAGCTTGGAGTGAAATATTTCAAGTTCTAAAGGAAAGCAACCTTGAACCTAGATTGATGTATTCAACAAAACTATCTTTCTAAACTGATGGAAATAAGATATGTCCATGACAAAGAATGCCTGAGGAAATTTATGACCATGAAACCAGCACTCCAAAATGTTTTGAAGGAAATTCTAGAATTAGATAACAAGAACTACAACTCCATGAACCCCAGTAGGATGACTCCATCAAACGCAGCAAAGAAACAGAGGGAGAGGGGGGAAAGAGGGTTTGCCAACACCAGAAACATAACATGACAAAAATAGTCAATACATATCAGTTGTAACTATCATTGTTAATGGTTTCAGTTCACCAATCAGAAGACGTAGACTGGCAGAATGGATCAAAAAGCAAGATCCAACAACATGATGCATTTGAAAAAAGAGACACATTTTATTCAAAATGAAATTCATGGGGGCTAGGGAGATGGCTCAGTGGAATAAGTGCTTCCCTGGCAAGTGCAAGGCCCAAGTTCAATCCCCAGTTCCACCAAAAGAAAAAAAAAAAGCACATATTAAGCAAAGGCAAAGTAATTAAAATTATTCCATGCATATTATCACACCACAGTGTAGTGAAGTTGGAAATCAATGGTAAAAAAAACCCACAAGAACTTCATAAACACAAGGAAATTAAATAGCATCCTCCTGAATAACCAATGGGTCACTGATCAAATTAAAGAAGAAATTAGACAGTTTTTACAATTAAATGATAATGACAATACAACACACTAGAACTTTTTTTTGGAACCAGAGATTGAACTCAGAGCCTTGCACTTGCCAGGGAAGTGCTTATTCTACTGAGCCATCTTCCCAGCTCTTAACATACTAGGACTTATGAAAGCAGTCCTAAGAGGGAAATTTATAGCAGTAAATACTCATGTCAGGAAAACAGAGCAAGCACAAATAACTTAGTGATGAACCTCAAACTTATAGAAAAAGAAGAGCAGTTTTTTTTTCCTTCTTCATATTCTGTATGGACTTAAGAGTTTAGTATCTTAATACTTGATGGAAAATATACATTCCATGTTATGCCTATGATGTCTGATATTTACACTAATAGTGTGGGTAAACTGAACTGTATATGTTGCAGGGTAATAAACTTCTCTTCTGGAGGGTTAACATAAGTTTTGCAGATCAAAAATTGGAGAAAAAGAAAAGCTGCATGGTCAGCCAACACTTTGGCCCTAGCCTTTCAAGGTCAGTGAAGACTCAGGACATAGGAGAATTTGTAATGTAACATCATGTAACTCAGTAGTGCCCCAAATTTTCTGATCAAGGAGATTATGGGGCCACAGAGGAATGTGATTGATGATGTATAGTGTACCTAAGGAGAATCACATGGAGAGAAAACTTTCTCTCAGGCTTCCACAGAGAGCAAATTAGTCAAACAATGGCCGTGACTCATCCACAAGGCTGACACTGACAAGGGATCTACAAAGTTCAGTACAGGATTACAGGATAAAGTGTGAGGGTACCTGACTGACCTTATCTGACACAAAAGTTACATTTCTTGTTATATAGGTCTTGCTTTATCTTGGTCTTAACCATCCAGCAGAAAAGTATAAAAATGGAGGTATATAAAGTCATATTAATATAATGAGCTGTGAATGGCTCAAGTCAACAACTTCTGTGGATTACCCGCTTCTTTTGTGGACTGCTGCTCTGTGTTGGATTGTTTTATTAAAAAAAAAAAAATATATATATATAGATAGATAGATTTATATATCTATATATATAAAATTAGCTATCCATGTTTTGAAAATCTATAATGTATGCATCATTGTATGTTACCCTGTTTATGCCATTTTTTTCCTCTTTGCTTTGCTTCTATTTTTCACTGCTCAAGTTAAAATACAAATAAATAAAAAAAGAAAAGAAAAAGAAGAGCAGGCCAAACCAAAAGCCCATACAAGGGAGGAAATTATAAAGATTAGAGCAGAAATTAACACATTGGAGACTAAAGAAACAATACAAATAATCAATGAAAAGAAGACTTGGTTCTTTGAAAGATTAAATAAATTTAACAAAACCTTATCCAACCTCATCAAAAAAAGGAAGGAAAAGACTTAAATTCATGCAGTTAGGACTGAAAGGGGTGAAATTACAATAGACACTGCAGAAATCCTGAAGATCACCTACACCTACTTTAAAAACTTGTATTCTAAGAGGATGAAAAATGTAGATGAAATGGACGATCCATACAAACATAAGAATTACCAAAGCCGAATCAAGAAGATATAAAATTCCTGAATAAATCAATATTAATAAATGAAATCAAAGATGTAATTAAAAATGTATCAACAACAAATAGCCCAGGCCTTGATGGATCACTGTTGAATTCTACAAAAACTTAGGGAAGAACTAATGCCACTATCTCTCAAACTCTTTAGTGAAATTTAAAGGGAAGCAATACTCCCAGATTCATTCTGGGAAGCAAGCATGATGCTGATACCAAAACTGGACAAGAACTCAACTAAGAAGGAAAACTACACACCCATGTTTCTAGCAGCCCAAGTTGTAATAGGTAGATTTTGGAAACAACCCAAATGACCATCAGATGATGAATGGATGGAAAAGATGTGAGTTTTTATACAATGGAGTACTACCCAGCCATTAAGAAGGATAAACGGGATACTTTTATAGGTAAATGGATGCAACTCAAAACGTGTTGCGCGCATCTTCGCCAGCAAGGAAGACGCGACCACTGGTTGTCTCTGCAATGCTTTATTCTTCCATGGATTGAGTAGTTCTTCTTCCGCTCCTCTCCTCCGCTCCTCCGCTCCTGCCTTGGCAAGCCCGCCCCAAGCTATATACCACAAGGTGTCCAACCCTGGAGTGACACGTGGGCGCAGCCGATAGGTCCAGATGCGCGGAAGGGAGCCACAGTTTTTGCCTTAGCCACATAAGGAGTTGTTTACTACAGAGAGCACTCACCCAGCGGGGGGGTGGGGGGGGTGGGGGGTGGAAGGCGGAAACCGGCGCCGTCTTTCAGGCACAGCTATTCGCAGCTCTCTACAAAAACCATACTCATAAGTAAAATAAACCAGATGCACATGTGTAAACATTGTATTGTCTCTCTAGACTGAAAAGCTGAGAGTAAATAAGGTCCAAAATGTACAACAGATATTATGAAATAGAAACTTCAAAAGGAAAGAAAAATGGGACTGTGGAATGGAGAAAAGTAGGAAGGGAAAAACAAACAAAAAAAAAAAGATATTTAAGATATCTATACTGCCAATTTCTGTTAGTTCATTGAAAAGATTTGTGCTAATATTATTTAGACAATTAAATGCTGAGACTCTGAGTAACTAATTTAAAGATATCAATACCAAATATTTTGACTATTGTTACCTTCCTATTATTGTTTTGAAATTTTTTTCTCTTTAAAATATTAGTCTTAAATATTTCCAGTTTGTTATTTTATAAGACAATTGAAAGAACAGGTGAATAAACCTCTTTATAGATGGTATTTAATGTCTTC
>PVKA01051670.1:0-12081 GCA_004027165.1 Ctenomys sociabilis | reverse complement strand
AAAAAAAAAAAAAAAAAAAAAAAAAAAAAAAAAAAAAAAAACTTCAATTGCTTTCTGCAGTTGAGCATAGACTCACAGTTAGAGAAAGTTCTGGTGCTGTTGGGCAAAGTTTTGTGTGTGTCCATGAGTATGTGCCTGTGTTTATATAGTCTTCACATAATTGTACTAATTGGCCTACTTAGAATGTCGTAGTTAGACCTTACTGAAACTGTGATGGGGGTTCTTATGGAGAATGAATAATTCAAAATCTGGGAAAAGTTGCAGCCTAAATTCATGACATATTGGGTCAGTCATTCTGATATGACAAAACTATGGCTGTTAATGAGATTAAAATCTTTAAGGAAACAATTCTGCAGCTTTGGGCCATTGGGAGTAAAAATATATTAATATTTAATGTGTTTATGGTTTAATACTGGAAAGCCCCACTGAATCACAGTAAATCACAACTCTTTTGCTACATGACAGACACATCATGTTAGAGGTGGAGCCATTGTTCTAAAAGGCTTTAACTTTCTTTCTTTATATTATATATATATTTTTTACTTTATCAGTACATATTTGTAGTACAACATGATCACATTCTCTGTAGAAGACTGATACATATACATAACACATTTCTATTCCCTTTTTTGTCTACCTTTCACCACCCTTCTTTATTTTTCCACCATAAAATTCATTTATTTATACTACAAGACTTTGTAAACTTAATTACCACATACAAAAATTGAAAACCAGATTGATAGGTTAAGGAACATACAAAGCATATAAGATAATTGTACTATCAAGTATAATTTTAGATACAATGTCTGTACTGGATTGCATTATCATTCTTTTTCCTGTCTCTTCTTTCTCCTACTAGCTGTCCTATATATGCATGTGTGTGTGTGTGTGTGTGTGTGTGTGTGTGTGTGAAACCATATGATATTTAGTTTTGTGTGTCTGTGTTATTTCACTCAACATTATGCTCTGTAGTTTCATCCCATTTTCTCAATTGAGTTTCTAAATTACTCAAGTTCATTTTCCTTGGAGATTATAGAACTCCACTCCATTAATCTGTTGGATGCGTAGGATGTTTCCAAGATTTAGCTAGTATGAATTACACTGCTCTAAGCATGAGTACAGACATATCTCATAGTATAAAGTCTAACTCTTTTTTGGGAAGATACCTAAATGCAGAATACCTTGTGACATGCATTTATACTGTTACATTTTGGTGACTCTCTAGTCCTATCAACAATAATGAAGGGTTTCTTGGTCTCAGAAGCCTCCCCAGCATATGTCGTTGCTTCACTTTTGATGGTAGCATTCTTTCTGGAGATGGAATCTCAGCGCTGTTTCAATATGCATTTCTTGAATGACTAGTGATGCTGAACATTTTTTTCATATATTTATTCATCATTTATATTTTTTTATTTAAGAAATATCTATATTTTAGATGTGCACTTTTAATCGCGTCTTTAAATTTGGGAGGGTCTATTTTTTTTTTTTTTGAGTTGTCATATATTCCTAATGAGTGATGGCAAAACTTTTGGAGCTTTCAACAATAAAACAGCCTTTCAACAATAAACACAATAAAACATATGTGCCACATATTTGCCACCACTGTTTTAGATAATAGTCCTTTCTCTACAGAGAAGTTGGCAATTTTTTTTTTCTTTCTACAGGTTATCTCTTCACTTCCTTAGTAGTGTCCTTCACTGTGAAGAAGTGTTTCATTTTTTTTTCAGTGTGACCCCATTTGTCCATGGTACTACTTCTTGTACAACCAGGGTTTAACTTAGAAAATCTTTGCCTACATCTCTGCCTTCAAGAGCATTATCTGTTTTGTCTTCCAGCAGACTAAGTGTTTATGTTCTAATGTGTAGCTCTTTGATCCACTTAGATATTAGTTTGGTGCAAGGCAAGAGACATGGACCAAGTTTCAGCCTTTGGTATGTGGACAGCCCTTATCCTCAGAACCACTTCCTGTAGGGAAGAAGAATTAGGACCTTTGTTAAGAATAACATAGCTGGGTGTGTCTGGCATTATTTCTTTTTCTGATCCATGTGTCTCATAGTTTTGCCATTGTCATGCTGTTTTTATGACTGTGGTTTGTAGTATAACTTGAAATTCTTGATTTGTGTCTCTCCCCCACCTTTCCCTGGTCACTGAGGGATGCTTTTGCTCTTCAAGTTCTCTTCTGATCCCTTATGAATTTTTGGATTGTTTTCTACATTTCCTTAAGGAATGTTACTAATACTTTTATTGGGGTTAAATTATGTCTATATAACAGTTTTGGAAGTATTAGTTCTAAATATACTATAACAAGAAATGTTTTTCTGTTGTCTGATATCCTCTTCACTGTTTCTTTGCACAGTACTATAGATTTCATTGCAGAGGTCTTTCATTTTCCCAGTTAGGTTATTTCCCAAATATTTCATTTTTTGTCATATGGTCTTGGAGAGTGTTGTTTCCCTAATTTTCCTTTCAGTGGGTTTTTTATTTGGTGTACAGGAAGGTTACTGAGTTTTGAGTGTTGACTTTGAATCCTCCTACATTCTGAATTTGGATATCAGTTGTAGGAGTCTTTTGCTAGGCTTTTTGGGATACATGTCATTATTATTTTTTTTTTTCTCTTTTCTCAGATATAGAAGGTAGCTTTATCTTCTCTAACTTACCAGTTTAAAATTGTGAAGAAATTTGAACTTTGTAAATTCTAGAGGTGAACATTTCAGAGGTCAGATTTATAAATCTTGCCATCCCATCATAGGACAAGGACAGAGGAGCCAGCTGCTTAGATCCTTGTTCCTTTGGCCGGGTTTGTTTGCTCAGGAAAACCATGGTAACTGCTTGACTTCTGAAAGTCCAAACTCAGCATTTGAGAGCATTTAGTGTTTAGCCAAGTGGCAGAGCAGCAAGCTCATTCTGAGTAAGGCATTTAAAGAAGCAAGAAGTGCCATATGTCATCAGCTGGCTTCATTTCACTTGCAAATCACATATTGGCAAGAGCGAGCTGGCAGCAGATGGCTGAACTCTTCTGTGTTTCAGACCCCAAACCTATCCTTTCCCGTGTTGTATAAGAAATCTAATTAAAAGCCTTTTTATCACCATCAAATTAATTATAAACAAGTCTTTCCATCTAACAGGAAACTAACCTGTCTTTAACAGGCTTTCTCTCCACAAACCCTCTGTTTGCAAGCACTCATATAAGTGTTTTCTCACGCTAATTCACTCAAAATACAAGTACTTACTTTCTTTTCACTCTTATATTGCATGACCCATCAGTGAGGCCACGTATGAGTCACTTGGTAAGCATTTAGGATATCAATTGCTATTAACTTGAGGCTATTTGCTAAGCTAATTGCAATAGTTTAATCTTAATTTAGAGAAATTTGTGAAAGACAGCTTTCTTCCAACTAATATTTGCCATTGCAAATAAGATATTATAAATCCTGATTTAAAAATTTTTTATCATATGGTGGTACAATGAATACCAGGAGAGGGACATATGTTGCATTAATTTCTCTGTCACTTCACGACTGATTGAAAAGGGGACTGATGTGTGGATGTCATCTGTTTACAACCTTAGATAGTCCACATATGCCAATGCACCAAAGAATTTTAAGGGAGGAAGTCCACAGGTGTGTCAAATTTTAGTAAGTATAAAGAATTTGGTCATTAATTTTCCTTTCATATAGAATATTTTTGTAAATTAATAAATTATTTTGTATATAATTTGGAGTAAAAAGTGGTTTTATGATATTTGAAAATCACGTGGAATGATTCAATCATGCTCATTGCCATGTTCATTACCTCGGTATATGTGTTAAAATATTTAAATATATACAAAGTCAAGAAAGCGAAATTCACTCAAGGATGGTGCTTCTATATTTTTGATTTTTTTTCTCTTTAAAATAAAACTTAAAAAAAATACAAAAAAGAATTATCTTTAGTTTCTGCTTAGGCTATAAAACACTAAAAAGGGCATCATTTCTCATCTTATAAATAAAGAGATACTTTGTAAATTCAACTTGTTTATTCTAGGACTCATTTGACAAGTGAGGTTATGGGAAAAACAGCTAGACTAAAATCTAAAAAAATCTAAATCTTTACCTGAGAAGAGAAACAATCTGTGACCATTTGATTTTCTAGTGTAGATTCAGGTTCCCATAAAATGTATTCAAAGCCAGAAACTGACTTTTGTTTTACATGAGTATATAGCACCCCTGAAATCTCTGGTCTTGAAAGGTAGATACAATGTGTGTATGATTACCACACCTCTTGTCAGGTCCTGACTAGAGATGAGGATAGGACATCCAAAAAGACTCTACCTTACTGTGAAAGTGGGAGGGGTTCAAAGATACTGTGAAAAGGGTGAAGGTGTGAAGCTTGCCCTAAAACCTTCTCCCCTATCATTTTATGAAACAAAAGGCTTCTCTTCTGTGGAAAGGGTGATGTATTTATTCTGTCACCCTCAGATCACAAGTGAAAATCCAATGCAGGCATGTACAAAAAGAGAAAAGCAACCTTCTCTCCTTGGGAAATGAACAGAAAATACTTTGAGCCCAGATATTTTAGACATCTCTTTCTACTGAAGGAAGAATCTATCCGCAGAAGCAGCCCTATCCCAAGACCTTGACGAAATGTCCACCTCAAATTCACAATTTGAGTTGAACTGTGGATGAACCAGAAAATAAAAAAAAAAGACTCTTGAGTGTTGTCTCTGAGCTTCTTCACAGACCAGAAAGAAACTATACCAGCAAATGGTTGTACAAGCTGGGAGAAGTGTTGTGTGAGGGGAGAGAGCTTTACTCAGAGACACAGAGGGAACCCCAAACCTGAAGAAAGATCAGATACTGAGGAAAACCTGAAGATCTATGCACAAAGGCCATCAGAGAAGCTTATGGATTCTGGTGCCCTAAGAGTAGCTATAGCAAACAAAATGACAAAAACTAAGCTAAATTCGAGTAAATACATGTAAACTCAGAATTGGGAGAGAAAAGCCACACTTAAGCTTAGATATGAATGTTATGTATGATTGTTGCTATGTTCCACAGCTGATATCCAGATTTCAACTAAAAGACAGATTCACAGAAGGCAAAAAATAAAAATTAACACTGTTAAGAGACCAAACAACACAACTATGTTGAAAAAGGAATGGATGCTAGGATTATCTGAAGCAAAACTGAAAATTACTGAATCGTATTAGAAAGACTCTTACACTTTTATATCTGGGCTTTTTTTTTTCTGGCCACCTTAGCCTGCCTTGGGGGCAGGGCTGATATGTCACATGGTGCTGGGGTTGAACAGCGGTCCCTGCGCCTTTGTCTACGCTTGCCTAAGCAGGCACTTTAGACTGCTGAGCTATCTTTTTGGCCCCTATATCCGGTGTTCTTAACAACCAGTTTGAAGATAGCTTCATGTAATTGAGCAATCGTTGTTCTATTATGTTGTTTAGTGAAATCTTGTAGTACTTCCGATACTGACTTTTTTTTCTAATCTAATTTTTGTATTATTTAAAAAGAAAAATAAAAAAAAAGACTCTGGAGCATAGGTGTAAGCCTGCAGCACCTGGGTCACAGGGTGCTGTTCATGATTATGAGAGCTCTAAGAGTTTCCTTATCACTGTAGAGAAAAAGTAGATACAGGAATGAACCAGGAATTTCAGCTTAGAGATGCAAACTTTGAGACTCAGATGGAAATGCAAGAAAAGACAAATTACTAAAGAGAAGAGTGTCATTAGTAGACTTGTCTGCACAAACAATAAAGAAACACAATACTAAAGATATATAAGGGGAAGGTTCCAGACTGATAATGGTAAAATAGAGAATATAATGAATCCAAAAGCTGAAGGAAAATGATAAACACTTTAACATGATTGCAGTTAGAGTCACAGAAAGATGAGAAATTGAGCAGAACAGTGACTAAGAAATTGGCCACACAGCTATATAATTGGTTATTGCAACACCTTATAATGTGATTTTTTAAATTAAAGTATATCCCATGTCATTAAACCTTTTTATTCAACATAGCTTTATTTTTAATTTTTAATTTTATTTTTGTAATTTAGCACGGGTATACAGGGTGTACAGGGTCTCACTACATAGATTGGATGCATAGTGATTCTCCTGTTTTCAGCCTCCTAGCTGGGATTACAGGCACACACCACCATGCCCAGTCTCAGTGGCAGTCTCGGCGTGCCTCTGGGGCCAGGCCAGTATGAAGATAGCTTTAAATGACTACAAATGAACTGTAATATATTTAACAATCCTAAAAACATTCTATAAAATGAATTTTTAAAAACTCTATGTAAGAAACCCATTGAACAGCCAGCAAAATATACTTATAAAATAAAAATATTATTTTTGAATTGATATAAGAAAAAGACAAAATGAAATTCTTAAAAGCAAAACTGCACATGATGCAAAGAAACTAATTTAAGAATCAGAACAGACATTGCACGATGAACTATGCATAGAAAAACCCAAAGAAGTGACATGCTAAAATGCTGGAAATAAGAAACTCAACATTGAGATTCTTTACATATACATAATATTTTTAAAATTTGAAGGAAGCACTGAGGAGATAGTTCAGTGACCTAAATGCCTGTTTCACAAGCACAAGGACCTAAGTTCAATCCCTGGTACTGGTACCGTACATTGTGCCAGCCCCGAAACTAGGTGTGGTGGCACCTGCCTATTATCCCAGCAATGGGGATGTTGAGACAAGAGGATCATCCGGAGTCTGAACTGCTTAACTAGACCCTATAACAAACAAACAATAAACAAACAGTACATAAAGCCCAGGTGTGGTAGCACAACATAATCACCTCTACATTTGGGAAGCTCAGCCAGGAGGGCTGCTGTCAGTTCAAGGCCACCCTGAACTACAGAGAGAGACACTGTCTCACAAAACTACCAAAAAACTTAGGGAAAAATAGAGACATTTTAGAAAGACAGGAGCTGAGAAAATATTTTAGTACTGTAACTTTCCTTAGAGGAAGTTCTTTGGAAATAAAGCCGAAGATGTTTGATAAATATCAGGATCTATGTAAAGAAACGAAGAATAGTAGAAATAGCATTCATGAAGAAAAAATTAATTCTTTTTAATTTTCAGCAATTGTAGTTAGTAAAAACAGAAGTGGTGTCAATACATCACATATTTCTTGGCATATACAATGTAAAAGAATATAGAAATGGGAAAATAATAGAAGTTATGTTATATAAATAGCATATAGTATAACAACCTTAGATTATAAAATAAAAATGTAAGCAAAGTTTAAATACGACTACCTAGCTGAGAATAAGATAACAATTTATTTTATTTTATTTTTTGTGGAATTGGGGACTGAACTCAAAGCCTTGCGCTTGCCAGGCAAGCACTTATTCTACTGAGCCATTGCCCCGTTTCAAGATAACAAATATTAACCATTTCAATAATTCTATTAAGCCTATGGTATACACACATAGGAAATAAAAATTAGAGAGTTTCAGGCTGAGTGAAAAACAGTACTCAGCTATGTCCTGTGATGAGATCCACCTTCAACGGAAAATCTAGATAGGTTTAAGCAAAAATACTAAAAAGGAATAATACTATTTTAGTTAGCTTTCCCATTGTGACAGAAGACTTGACACTCCCACTTTAGAGACAGAAAGGCTTATCTGAGCTCAGGTTTCAGAGCATTGCATGGCTTTGAGGCGGAGACTCCATGGTGGATGGACTGTGCAAGCAGAGCTTGCTGGATCACCAGCCCCGAAGCAGAGTAGGGAGCAATGCCTGGGAGGAACACAGCACTCCAGGCCGGCCCCCAGCACCACCGGACCACCAGGAGCATGCCTTGCTAATCGGCTAGGTGGTATTACCCAATGGTCGTGGCAGGATTAACAGTGGCTAAGATCTAACAACTAGTCAAAAGAAAGCTAGGGTGCATATGCTAACATGAGAGAAACTGGTTTTCAGGCAAATGGTTATTGCTAGAGATGACAAAATGATAAAGAGGGAAATTCAGAGGAAGATTGCTAAATAAATAGCTATATACAAACAAAGTGTACACATGAGTAAAGCATTAAAATACATTAAGTAACATGGATAGAGTGATTTTTTTTAATTTTTAGGTTTTATTTTTGATACAGTACCTTGCTGTGAAGCTCAGACTCCTTGTGATTCTCCTGGCATAGACACCCCAGATCTGGGAATACAGATATGCACCACCATACCATGTTCTGGGGCCGGCATAGTAGGTAGTACCAGGGATCAAACTCTGGACCTTGCACTTTCCTGGCAGGTACTTATGCCACCAAATTATATTGCCAGCCCAAAATGGATAGAAGTGATTGAAGAGAGGAATAGATTTTTAACTCTCAATGCTAGATAAAAATAAGCAAAGAAAAATCATTATGCAAACCAAAGACCTTCACCATGCAAATGCCAAATGGGTCTATTAGGTAGGTGCACATAGAATATGCCACAGCATGACATATGCAAATTTTTGTGGTGCAACTGGAACTTAGAGGCAAATACTATTTAGATGAAATACTATTCTAATAAACTCATAATAAATAAATCAAATTACATGAATATACTAACAGAGTAAATGAAATTTAAACTAGAAATCAGTAATGGGAAAATGACTAAATTTTGATATAAATAGACTCTAAATAACCTATAGGTCAAAGGGCGTGTTTCAAAAACTTTTTCATAAAATGAGATTCCAGTTTTTGATTATTTGAAATATATGCTGTGCAGTTTGAGATTCCAATTCACCCCAGAATGAATAGCCATCATCAAAAATAAGACCACTTAAAAAAATCAACCAATAACAAATGTTACAGGGGCAGTGGGGAAAAGGAGTCCTTTTCCACTGTTCATGGAAGGGTAGAGTGGTGCAACCACTGTGGAAATCAGTGTGAAGATGCTTCAAAACTTTGGATTAGAGGTTTCATTCAACCCAGCTATTCCCCTGTGGGTATTTTTCCAGAATAATTAAAAATATCTATCATAGCAATATATGTGCACCCATGTTTACAGAAGCACAATCTGTCATACATAAATCTTGGAAACAAACCAAATGCCTATCAACCAAGGAATGCATAAAAAAGATGAGGTATTTTCATACAATAGAGTATTACTCAGCTGCAAAGAAAGATAAATTCAAGGCTTTTATAGATAAATGGATGCAGCTCAAGACCATACTCATAAATGAAATAAATCAGACATGTGCAAGAATTATATTATCTCCTTAGAGTAACAATCTGAAAAAGTAGGTAACATTCAAAAAGGTACAACAGATATTCTAAAAGGAAAAGAAAATTCTCAAAAGGAAAGAACTGGGATGTGAAAAAGAAGAAAGAGAAATTAGATAGATAGATAGATAGATAGATAGATAGATAGATAGATAGATAGATGAGATAATTGTGCTAATTTCTGTTAGTTCATTGAAAAGAACAGTTAGTGTATATATTTTTGATTTATTCTGTATGCCTACATCTGGTCATCTGAGCAATTATTTTGTGGATAACAATATGTAGTATAATAACCATTGCTAATATCCTGTCATCTTTTGGAAATTCTATATTGTTTTTATTATGTTTTATTCTCTTGAAAAATAAAGGAAGAGCATTTTTCAAAGGAGATACAAATTTTTGAATCAAATGAAAAGGGAAATTTAAAACATTTGGGAAATACAATGAAGCAGAGTATAGGGACATTTTTGTAATTTTTATTTATTGGAGAAAAGCACATTTTACATAGCTGATTTGAAAATGCAAATTTTCTCTTTAAGAAACTAGAAAAAAATGTAGAAAAGTTAAGCTCAAGTGTCATGGAGAATATAACAATTAGAACAGAAATCAATGTTATTTGAAGCCATGATGTATTAGAGAAAATTCAGTGTAAGCAAAAACCAGTTCTTTCAAAGTATCAACAAACACATGGAGTTTTAGTAATGTTCATTGAGTCTCTAATAGAGAGAGAACACAAATTGTAAATATTGTAATGAAAGAAGGTATAACAACACAGCCTATACAGACATGGAGAGTTCAACAGAAGTATAAAAATTTAGCTTCTACAAATAGAAGAAGTTATCTAATACAAAACTTCCTTGAGTGAACCTAATTGCTAAAAATTTCACAATAAGTAAACAACCATATATATATATATATATATATATATATATATATATATATATATATATATATACATCTTTGAAACAACCTAACCTTTTCTGCAAAGGTGATATCATCTGTTTATTTATTTTTTTATGATTGTTTGTCACAAAAACATTCTTGAAAAATAAGCCAGGTGTGGTGGCACACACCTGCAATCTCAGCACTTAGAAAGCTAAGGCAGGAAGAACTTTGCAAGTTCAAGACCAGCCTGGGTTACAAAGTGAGCTCAAGACTAGCCTAACTATCACAGCAAAACACTCTCTCAGTAAAAAAAAAAACAAAAACAAGAAGGTCTGGCATGTGAGGGGGACCACCTGGGCCCACCAGATCTTCACTCCAGCAACATTCAGGCCTGGCAGGTGAGTGGAACTTCCTCTCAGACAGACAGGCTTGGCATGGAACCTTAGGGAAGAACTCCCTCCACAGCAGCTAGAGGCAAGATCCACCCAGATGACTCAAGGGCAGAACATCTTGCCAGAGTCACACAGTGGGATCAACAGGAAGAAGAGGAGCATAACAATCTGACACAAGACACACCCTTCTGGATGAGTTTGAACTTGGTATATCCACACCTGGGGCTAAGGTAATAACTGTACCAAAGCTCTATACCAAAGGTCAGAAAACAGTGCTATACAAAATGACAAATAGAAGGAGTAAAATGCATTCTAGGGCCCTGAACCCATCCAGAAAAAATGCAGGAGATAATAGCATAGAAGAAATTGAATCTTTGCATCCTGTAACGCAGTGGTGTACTAAATTTTCTGATCAAGGAGATTATGGGGCCACAGAAGAAAGTGATCAGTGATATACAGTGTGCCTAAGGAAAGTCACCTAGAGAGAAAATGTTTTCTCAGGCTTTCACAGAGAGCAAATTGGTCAAGCAATGGCCATGACTCATCCATATGGCTGACACTGACAAAAGATCTACAAAGGATTCAGGGTAAATCTTGACAGGATTTGATTGACCTTCTCAGATATATAAGTTGCATTTCTTGTTATGTAGGTCTTGCTTTATCTTGGTCTTAACCATCCAGCAGAAAAGTATAAAAACGAGATATATAAAGTAAAGCAATATTAAGACACTAAGCTGAGAGTGGCTCAAGTCAACAACTTCTGACATTTCCAGACCTATGAATAACCCACTACTATTATGGACTACTTGACTATATTGGATTACTTTGCTGAACTCATACACCTACAATATTTAAATGGCAATGGAATACCCAACTCTGACAAAACTAAACAAAATACGGGATATAGTCTGGTGTCATCTCACACTTGTGGATGTCAGTTCCCACCAACATTTTCAAAACTGGACACACGAATCCAGAATGCCCTGCCAGTGTGCAGACCCCAGTGCAGCCAGTTCACAGGTTGCAGAGTGATATGGTTTGTGCTTAGTTGTCCTCCCAGCATCTCGGAGATGTTCCATTGACTGGCTGCTCTGAAAAGCCATCTTTGCATTGTTCCCGGACTGTCTCCCTGCTCGCCGCAGCCACCTCTGTCGTCTCCGGTAGCCCTGTCACCAGAGTCCTCGAAGTCTCTCGCTTTCTCTTTCACCCGTTGCACTGAACCACCAGCGTGCCCCACCATGTCAGACACTGCCGTAGACACCAGCTCCGAGATCACCACCAAGGACTTGAAGGAGAAGGAGGAGGTCGTGGAGGAGGCGGAGAACGGCAGAGACGCCTCGCGAACGGGAACGCTGATGAGGAGAATGGTGAGCAGGAGGACAATGAGGTAGACGAGGAGGAGGAGGAAGGTGATGGTGAGGAAGAGGATGGAGACGAGGATGAGGAAGCAGAGGCAATTACGGGCAAGCTTGCAGCTGAGGACATCGAGGACGACGACGTGGATACCAAGAAGCAGAATACCGACGAGGATGACTAGACAGTAAAAAAAAAAAATGAAAAGTTAACTAAAAAAAGGCCACCGT
>PVKA01051669.1:0-12094 GCA_004027165.1 Ctenomys sociabilis | reverse complement strand
TATCTACCTAGGTGGTAACCGGTGCAGAAAGGACAGAACAGTACAGACAAGGAAACAATCCTCTGCCTCTATTGTGTAAGATGCCTTCGGGACCACTGGATCACTCTGCTCTTTACTGAGCGGCAGAGTGCAACGAATAGTATTATCTGTTCTTGCTTTGAACACCTGCTTTCCCCCTAACCAAGGCAATGCACAGAAGAAACTGAGGGTCTATGGGACCGCTCTAGCAGGCGCGCCCACCCAAGGGTTGGCACGGGCTCTGGGCACCTGCCCTGCACGTCTGGGGACTTCGGATCTCCCACCGCTGTGAGCTGGCCTCCCGGATCTTGCAAGGGGCTGGGCTACGAGGCGCTGGGCCCGGGGCGGGGAAGAATGAGCCCGGCTTGGCACCGGGGACCGCACACGCTAGGCCCTGTCCCCGCCCGGCTTCCTCAACGCACGGCCTGTGACGGCGGCCGCCGCCCTTGGGATGCGGCCGGAAGGCGGGTGGGAGGAGCCGAGGGGCCGCCCGGTTCCGCAGCATCACCAGGCACACCGGAGTCGAGGGCGGCGGCGCGGAGGCCGTGGGGAGACCGCTGCCCGCCCCGCTCGGGGGGTGGGGTGGGGCGGGACCCGGCCGGCGAGGTGGCGAGCGGGGGTCGCGGGCCGCGGTGGGCGCCACCGCCGGGGGGGCGCTGTCTCACCGGCAGATCTGGATGGCAGACGGCGTCTCGGTGACGGAGCCCGACATGCTGGCGGCGGACGCGGCGGCGGAGGCTGCGGCGGCCCGGGGTGGAGAGGGCTGAGCGCAGGTGTCCAGCGGGCCCGGCGCGGAATGAATGAGCCCGGGCGGCGCCATGGAGGGGGAGGGCGGAGGCGGAGCCATGGCGCCTGCGAGGCGGGGCCTGCGCGCCGGGGGCGAATCGCTCGCGGCCGCCCCGCGCGGGCCCCGCCCCCGCGCGGGCCCCGCCCCCCTGTCCGCCAAGGCCGCGGGCGCCCGCGCGGGCCGCGAGTTCCGGGGGCGCCCGCGGGGCGCCGCTTCCAGAAGGTTCGGCGGCGGTTGCGCTGCGCCGGCGCGGGCCGGGAGCGCGGGTGGTGGCCACGCTCCTGCGGATCTGAGCGCGCCGGCCGGTCGCCTGCTGAGCTGGGGAGCCGCGGGCGCGGGCGCTTCTCGGCGGCGGCCAGGCGAGTGTGCGGGGCGTTGCCGGCCCCGGCGCGGCGATTCGCTGTCCGCCCGGCTTGGGCCGCGTGAGGTCACCGGAGCGGACGCGAGGAGGCAACGGAGGCCGGGAGGGGGCGGCCGGGGCGGCGGGCGCGAAAGCTGCGGCGCGTGCGCCCGCGTCCGGAGCCGGGGCCGGATCCCCTGCGTCCGGACGTGCGAGGGCCTTTTGTTTACGGCGCCTTTTCCTTTATTCCAGACTTCCTTCGGTGAACGGATTTGTACTCGGATTTGAGAAAGTAAAATCCACACAACTCTTATCTCCCAAGTACATTTTGAACTTTTGAACGACCCAGTTCTACTCAGCGGGGGACCCTGAAGAGGAAGAGCCCACTTCCGAGCACTGCAACACACACAGAGCGAGCATTCCGGAGCGGGGCCCCCAGGGACCTCAATATTCTAACTATGCATAGAATTCAATTTGGCAGTCCAAGCGGGAAACAAAAACAAAAAAGTGAATTAAGGTGAACCAAGCATCAAGGGCCATTGACCAATGTAAACATCCTACTTGCCCATAATAAAAGCAATCACCACCTTTCCTTATCTAATTTTCTTCATCCAATTCCTGGGCTGATAGTACCTCCCTGACCTTTGTGAGGGGTGAAATATGACATGTTCAAGGCGTGAGGCAGAAAGGAGTGTGCATGGCCAGCCTCGAGCTACAGTGTGACCCTGTCTAAAATGCCACCAGGGCTGGGGAGATGGCTTGGTGGAATAAGCACTTGCCTGGCAAGTGCAAGGGTCTGAGTTCAATCCCTGGTTCTGCAAAAAATAGGTGAATAAATAATAAATAAAATGCCACCATCCCTCTTTTTTTAAAATAATTTTATTGAGGAAATAGCAACACCACCCCTCTTTAAAAAAACAGGGCTTTTTTCTCCTTTGCTCTTTCTCTGGTTGTAAGTGCACATAATTTAAATTGTAAATGCGAAGTATCTAGTACCTACTAAGGCCCTGCCCTTTGTAAAGATTTGTTTATGAGATGAGAGCGCTGCACCAGGCATAGAGCTCAGAGGCGCTGCTTCCACTTGGCAAGCGCAAGGCCCAGAGTTCAATTCCCGGTGCCAAAAAATACATTAAATGGGGTAGGGAGTCAGGGCCTCAGAAATTAAAAATCCTATTGAAGGGCCGATTAGTAACCCAAGTTAACTTAAGCCACACGCTGCCCTAAGAAGATTTTTAGATCAGAAAGGGATGGCCCAGGTGGTTTGGGATTAAACCTCCTCTCATCCAGAGGGGAACACGAGAAAGGTTGGTGATACAGGCAAGAGTGTGGCTGCCCTTGGCCCTGAGAGTGCCCCTATGTCCAATTCCTTTCCTGCCCCCCTACTGCCAGGGACACAGGCAGGATAACAGCTCCTATGACTCCACAGAAAGGAAATGGCACCCCAGACCACTGACACGATGCGGCACTGGCTCAAGGGTAGCTATGGAGCCTGTCCCAGGGTGAACGTGATGTGACTTATTTCTGCCCCAGAGTTGGTGCATTTACAGGGATTGTGCACCTGCCTTTCCAGATGGGTTGGCTTTCCTGTGCCACCTCTGCACCCCACTTTCTGCAAAGCTCAAGACCTGTTTGTCCATACTACCCCATCCTCCAGTCACCTTTGAGCACATTCCATGTTGATGTTTGTTCTGCCACCCCTCTTAGCAAGCACCTGATTCTGTCTGGGTTACTAAACCCTGTAATCTCTTGGTAGAGGTCATCTTCCCAGATCTCAGTGCTGAGCAGGCGGACGCCCTCTCTTCAACAAGTACTGCTCCTGGCTTCATGGACACCACTGTACTCTGCTCAGCTGTGCCTGCTTCCCCAGCACCCCAGACCCAGAAGCCTCTTGGCCGTCCAAGCCTTGCACTGCCCAGCTCTTGCTTTAATTCCCATCTGCTTTGCATGGAGCTGCAGCCCCCAGCCTTGCCTGGTTTCGATCCACAAGTCCTTTGGCCCACACGGACACCCACAGCACTGGGTATGCTCAACGTGGTCACCTGGTCCTGGGCTCCCCGGCAGCGGAGGCAGCTCCAGAGGCCCCAAATCTCTGCGCTTCTTTCTTTCCACCTGTTTAAGTTGCACACTCAGGTGTGTATCCTTGACACCCCTCCCAGGTCCAAACCACCTGCAAATCCTGCAGGCTCTGCATTCCAAAAAAAACCCTACACTTCACCATTTCTCGATGTGACTCTCAAAATCTGCCCCAAGCACACCCACTTGATGACTCCATCCGGGCCAGCAATGTTGTATTTTGTTGTTCAGTAATGCTTGTATTCCGGTTTCAGGAACACATAGTTGGTGCTCAATAAATATAAATTAGTTAATATAGATGGTCACCTGGTATGCTAGCGCAGGCCTGTAAACCCAGCACTTGAGAGACTGAGGCAGGAGGATTGTTGTGAGTTTGAGACCAGCCTGAGCTACAAAGTGAGCTTAAGGCTAGCCTGAACTGCATCGTGAGACCCTGTCTCAAAAAGACAAAAAAATAAAAAATAAAAATAAAAAGATTCAAGCCGGGCATGGTGGCGCATGCCTGTAATCCCAGCACTCGGGAGGCTGAGGCAGGAGGATTGTTGTGAGTTTGAGACCAGCCTGAGCTACAAAGTGAGCTTAAGGCTAGCCTGAACTGCATCGTGAGACCCTGTCTCAAAAAGACAAAAAAATAAAAAATAAAAATAAAAAGATTCAGATGGCCCTCAACTTTGGATGGGGCTACCTCTCATTAAACCCACAGTAAGATAAACACATTTAATTTACTCGAAGCCATAGCTTAGGCCCTGCCCCCAGGGCACACAGCCTGGGTGACTGAGACTGGGCATGGTGGTGCCTGCCTATAAGTGCAGTATCTGGGAGGCCAAAGACAGAAAGATCATGAAGAGTCTGATCCGTGTAGTGAGACCCTGTAGATCCTGTACTAAATACATAAAAAAGAAAGCTGCTTCTTAAAATTTAGAATATATGAATAAAAAAACCAAAAAATCAAAGCCATAGCTTTGCCCAACTTCTTGAAACAGTCTCAGAACTTTCGCCCGGACAAGCGGATGACGGCAGGAACATCATCCTTTGGAAAGCGTTGTAGTAAGACGCATCCATTGTGCTGCCCCTGTGGCTCTAAGGCCCACCACCTTCAGAAGTCCACTTGTGAGCCGGGCGTGGTGGCACAGGCCTGTAATCCCAGCACTCGGGAGGCTGAGGCAGGAGAATTGTTGTGAGTTCGAGACCAGCCTGAGCTACAAAGTGAGCTTAAGGCCAGCCTGAACTGCATAGTGAGACCCTGTCTCAAAAAGACAAAAAAAAAAAAAAAAAAGAAGTCCACTTGTGGCAAATGTGGCCATCCCGCCAAGCCCAAGAGAAAGGATAACTGGAGTGCAAAGGCTGAAAGGCGCGATACCCCTGGAACTGGTCAAATGAGGCACCTGAAAGTTGCATATTGCAGATTCGGGTGTGGATTCCACAAAGGAACGACACCTAAACCCAAGACAGCAGCAGCTGCAGCATCCAGCTCATCTTGAGAATTGCAGCAATCGTTCAAACTAAATGCTTTGGTTTTAAAAGATAAAAAAAAAAAAAAAAAACAGCTTTTACTCGAAGTTGCGCATCTAATGTTTTACAGCAATGTGCTGCCTGTCTTGTAACGCATTGCACAATGTTGGCCACACAGTCCCTTCTGCTTATCAGTTGTTTGCCCTCATGGTTGCATGGCCAACTCTCCAGAATCAATGTCTTAGGCCAGGGAGATGGCGCAGTGGCATAAAGCACCTGCTGACAAGCGCAAGGTCCCTAGTTTCATTCCTGAGACCAAAGCAAACAGATAGACAAAAAAAAAAAAAAAAAACCGCAACAAAACTGATGCCCGGAATCACAGGATAGGATTCAGGGAGGCCCTGGGAGCTGGCATGTTGTGGCCCACCTCCAGCTGAGCTAGGAGGGTCTCAATTCCGGGGCCAGCTGGGCTACATAGTAAGACCCTAGCTAAAGAAAAAAGAAGAGATGATTGTCCCCAAAGACAGGATGGAGGGAACCTCAGTGCAGGAAGGGACTAGTCAAGGAGAATCACGGAGCAGGAGTTGGCAGGTGGAGTGTTAATCTTTCCTTGGTGACCTGGACAGCAGTGGGTGTGTTTATATTTTTTCACACATATTATGTGGTTTCCAGTTTACATCAGTTTTCAGAAATCAGCACCACACCTGGGAAGTGGGAGAACAGACCTTTTTCTGCCTTTCTGTTTTCAGTGCTTAAGGCCCAGAGCAGCACTGTTTTCAGTGCAGCCAGCAGAACTCCTCCAGCATTCCTGTCGGGCTTTGCTGCCCACATGGCCAGGCAGCTGGCACTCTGTGCCCATGGCCACCTCCAGCCTAGAATGTGGTACTGGGGACTCCGTAGGCACGGGTGGGCTCAGTGAGGCCCTCTCTGGCCTTAGCTGTTGGCATGGAGGGCTCCACTCGGTGGCGGTGGTGGGAGGCTGGGACCCAGGGCTTCCATTAAGGGTTGGCAAGTGCTCAGCTGTGCCCTAACCCAGAAAGCGCCGTCATGTGGACTGCACACGAGTCCCTGGGAAGCCTGGGTTGGCCCTCAGAGCTGCGCGCAGAAAGGCCTGCTGAGGTAGTGGCTCTGCTCGCAGGGAGCCCCGCTGTCCAAGTCTTAGTGAGGTTCCTGCCACCGGGACAGAGAACTGACACCCATAACTTAGAAGAGGCTTGGCTGGGTGTGGTGGCACATGGCCACAGTCCCCAAAGCTGATGGGCACACCTAGACCTAAACCGAAACCGTCCACCTCCACCTCTGGCCTCCGGGAGGTGGCAGCCGGGTGGGGGCCCAGCAGGCTCCAGTAGGCGAGGCTCCCAGGGGTGAGAGAGCCCAAGCTCTCGGTCCTAGTCTCCTCCACCTGGCCTGCAGGGCCTCTGAATGTACAAAGTGACATCCGTCCAGCTGGCCAGTCTCTGAAGGCTCCGAGAAGGTCACCATGTGGGCAGCCTCCATAGAGGAGCAGTTGGGGGAGTGTTGGGGACAGCTGAGCAATGGCCACTAGAGAGAGGCGTGTGGGCTTAAGAGTATTCCCTAGGGCTGGAGGTATAGCTCAGTGGACTAAGCGCTTGCTTAGGTAAGCACAGGGGCCAGAGTTCGATCCCTGGCACCGCATGCTGTGCCAGCCCTACCCCTTGGCGCGCTGAGCCAGTGCTGGAGTCTAGGCGTGGAGGTGCATGCCCGTAATCCCAGTAATACAGGGAACTAAAACACCCAACCTGACCTGCATGAGTTCATGTTCTCTAAAACCAAAGAATGAATTTTAGGAACAAATGGAGGTTGAGGGTAAAACATTATTGGAAAGAAAAGCTTCTGCCAGGGAGGGACAGAAGGGGAACCCAAGCAGGTTGCCCAGGGAAGCTGTCTCTTCCAGGGACTTTCGTAGTATAAAGCCATGTGGGGCTAAGGTGGGAGAATGGGAACTCACTTAGGTGGATGTGAGCTGGGACAAAGCTATGGTCAACCAATGGGATTACTGATAACTTCTGGCCCCAGTATGAACTGCTGAATCATTGTGGTGGTCATCCAATATGGCTGAAGCCCATCTTCCCAGAGACCCCCTCCCCACTTCTTCTCCAGCTCAGCCCAGGGTGCAGTTTCCTTCCACCTTCCCGCCCCCTCGGGGAAGGCCCCAATCAGCTCCTCAGGTGGATCTAAACACCCCTCTCAAACCCCACCCCTGGCAAAAGGCCATGAAAGCCTCAGCCTCCCTTTGTTCCAATCCAGAGAATTCCTTATCTTCCCAAATTCTTTCCGTGTCCTCCAAGACAATGACGCCCCCTTCCCTTTATAATAAAGTCTCTTTCCCTTTTTCCTTCTGTTTCTCTGCTGCGACACCTATCAATTACAAGCACCACTGCTCAGAAAAAATTGATTAGGCCCAGGACCAAATAGGGAAGCCAGTCAGGGTTTCTTCCTGTTGGGGCTGGGCTAGTGACTCACTTGGGTCCCCTTGGGGGTTGGGCTAGTGACTCACTTGGGTCTTTCCAGGTGAAGGATACCTAGTTAGAATGTCAATCCCAGGTGCTACTCTTTTAGCATTTGTTTGGCCTTTGGGTCTGGTTCACAGCAGAAGCACCCTTCCTTCCCAGAGTTGCAAGATATCTTGTCTCCTGTATTATCTCTTTGGAGAGCCTGACCCCATCTAACTGCCTATATTTCTAGCTAACTCAGCTGCCTACAACGCCAGCACTAGGGTGGCAGAAATCAGGAGGATCACTGCAAGTCCGAGCTGCGTAGTGAGACCCTGTACAAAAAAAAAAAAACTTAAAGAATAACTCTGTCACCCGTGCCCCCACTCTCTCAAGGAAAAGCGGGGAGCCCTTCCTCATGGGGTGTCACAGGAGTGAGCAGGCTGATGCTCCAGCTACATGGCACAGAGCTGGCATGGGAGGGGCTTTGTGAGCCCACTGTGAAGCCACTGTCCTGAGGTCCAGGGTTGCAGGGTTGGGCTGACAAAGGGATCCAGATGGCCTCGGCCTAGGAAGAAGCCACGGCCCGCAGAGGAGAGGAGCTGCAGCATGGCCAGACGCAGCCGGAGCCTGAGGCCCCGGCCCTGCAGCCTGCCTGTCTCTCTTCCCGATCGTGGCTCTCAGCCTCTGTGCTTTTCCTTCTTGGAGATGACGGGCACGGGGCGACCTGTCTGCTGTCCACAGGGCTGAGCAGATAAGCCCTGAGGACGTTGCCAAGCACTGACCGAAAGCCACAGTGTATGTCTCAGTTTAAAAGATGGACCGGGGAGGTAGCTCAGCAGCACAGCACCCACCTGGCAAGCACGAGGTCCTGAGTTTGATTCCCAGTGACACAGGGGGAAAAACTGATTAGGGACCTCCAAATGATATAGGAGAAGTGCGACTCCCAGCCTGACCTGAACGAGTTCGTGTTCTCTAAAACCAAAAAGTGAATTTTAGGAACAAACAGAGGTTATAGGAAGAATATGTTTATTGAGGGAAAGAAAACTCCTGTCTGAGAGGGACAGGAGGGGGACCTGAGCAGGTTGTCCCCAGGAAGCTATCTCTTCCAGGGACTTTTATAGTGTAAAACCATGCGGGGCTAAGGTGCAGAAAATAGGAACTCGCTTAGGTGGATGTGGGTAGGACAATACTATGACCAGCCAATGAGATAACAAGCATCATTGCTTAGGTAAAATTGATTACGTCAGGGACCAAATGGGGAAGCGAGCCATGTAGCAAGCAGGCATGAATGGAGCACAGGACTTTATCCAGTGGCCACCCATAGTGGTCCGATGACTGATTGGTCTGAATCCCACGGGGCGATGCTCAGTCTCGGATGCCAATCTTTAGGGAGGTCGGCACTTGTTTGATCTTTGGCCTTTAGGACACTCCACAGCGGGAGGGAGCGTCCGCCTCACTCAGAGTTGCAAGGTATCTTGTCTTCTTTGTTATCTCCTTTGAGGGCCTGGCCCTGTCTGATTGCCTATAATATTTCTATCTAATTCGGCTGCCTACAACACCAGGACCAAAAATAAATAAATAAATTTAAAAGACACATTGCCCGGAATCTCTTTCCAAGCCCTCCCCTCCACCGTGGGCCCTCTTGTTCCATGTTCGCCTGCTTGCTGGAGCGGTTCTGGAGCCCTCCTGCATGACGGGCTTTATGAAGTGTGAGCAGACACAGCGACAGCTGTGGCCAGGCCCGATCTGGCAGAAGGGCAGGCTCCAGGATCATTCCACGCTGGGTGCTGGGTGCTCAGTCACCAACCAGATCAGGCCTGGCTCTTCCCCAGAGTCAAAATGACCTTGAAAGGTCGACAGGTTGAGATGATTTGGGACATCGACACAGCCACGACCGCACATCTACACAGTCAGGAAAGAGGACTCCAGAGCTGCTGCAGAAAGTGGCAAGAATGGTGAGATAACATATTTGAAGCAAGAGTGAAGGTTTGAGGGGGATTCGTGGCAATGTGTCTTCTGCTGCAGGAGATACATTTTTATTCTATTTATTTATTTTTGGTACCGAGGATTGAACCCTGGACCTTGTGCTTGCCAGGCAGCCACTGTGCCGCAGAGCTATATCCCCAGGTGGAATTTTTTAAATGTAAGCGTTCACCAAAATTTGTTATGACATCTCCTACATGAACACCGAAGCCCAGCCCTCCCTGCCCAAAGGAACACCACAACCTCTCAACACAACCCAAACACATCCGCCTGGAGGACAGACCCCCAGCTCACATTACCTGGATGCTGAGCTAACCTCTCCAGTCGCCTGCTCTGCCCTGAAAACAAACCACTAAGGCCAGTAAAGGACCCACTTGAAAGCAGGGCTCACTCGAGCCAGGAGGAAGTGGGTCATTGCATTGGAGAAGAAAAACACCGTGCGTTTAGAATAGTCCTGGATCGGCTTACGGAACGAGGCACTTGGAAGTCACTTCTTGGAGTTTAAGTAGGTCAAACTTTAGATCTAGAATTACAGCCATCCCTGGTGTCGACAATTAATGGGATTCCGCAAGGTCGGCTTCAAAGGGCTCGTGCCCTTGAGCGCAGGCTTGGCTCCCGGAGGCCCAGGAGCCGGGCGTGCTCTGCAGTCCTGTGGCGCCACCTGGCAGTACGGCCGATTCCCACACTCTCGCTCCAGCCCCGCGAGGCCCGGTCCCATCCTGCGGATCTGGCCAAGTGCAAGGAGCCCGGTGATTTGCGGTAGCCGGGACTGAACACAAGGCCTCACCCGTGCGAGGCAAGTGATCTGCCACTGAACAACATCTCCGGACTTTCTTATTTTTTCTTTGCAGATAGGATCAGGCTACACTGCCCAGGCTGCACTCGAACTTAAACTCTTCCTGCCTCAGCCTCCCGAGGGCTGGGATCACAGGTGTTGCACCACCATGGCTGGCTAGGAATGGATGCTGTTCCAATCCGCTTTCCTGGCACTGCGACTCAATCCCCAAGGCCTACAGTTTGAAGGAGGAAGGGTTTCTTTAGCTCACAGATTCTGGGTTCAGCCCAAGATCAGTGGAAAAGACCTCGGAAGTCAGGAAGGAGGGGTAGGGGCTAGGCAGGGCGAGAGCCATCCAGGTCGGGCCCCAGAGCCTAGCACCCAGGAGGCCCTGGGCTCCATCCTGCACACCACAAAACAAAACAAAACAAGGGATCGAGAGCCCTGCAACATCAATCAACCCCTCCTCCAAGCCCTCCTTGCTCTGTGGCCTTAGGCAAGTACCCTGACCCCACTGGGCGCCAGAGGCCTCCTCTAAGGAATGAAGATAATACCCTTACCTACCTTGAAGGGTGTCTGTGGGTTCACCCTTCTACCTCATGGAAAACCTGGTGCTTAAGAAATTCAACCAACAGGGGCCAGGAGCTGGCTCAGTGGAATAAGCACTTCCCTAGCAAGCGCAAGGGTCTGAATTCCATCCCAGTTCCACAAAAAAGAAAAAAAAAAAAAACCAAGGACAGCTGACAAACCTAAGTAAGGATTATCACTCTCTTGTGCCCAACCAAAAAAAATTTTGTTTTTCTCTTTCAGGGTTTTGCTCTGCACTCCAGGCTGACCTTGAACTTCTAGTGACTCTCCTGCCTCAGCCTTCCAGAATGCTGGGGCTGGAGGCATGTACCACCATGCCCGGCACATTGTGACTTCAATTTGCCATTCTCTGTCAGCTGGTAAAATTTATACCATTCCTATTGGATTTTCAGGTTGGGCAAAATGGCTGTTTAAATTTGTTGCTTATTTTTCTCTCGTATGTCTTATTATCGATTTCCTTATGTTTACTAGTGATTGGAAAATCAGTATTATTTTTTATTTGTTTTGGTGGAAACGGGGATTGAACTCAGGCCCTTGCACTTGCCAGGCAAGCACTTATTCCACTGAGCCATCTCCCTGGCCCTATTTTTAATTTTATGTATGTGTGTACATGTGTTGGGGATTGAACTCACGGTCTCAAACATGCCGGGAAGGTGCTCTAGCATGAGCTACACCCAGAGCCTGGTCAAAGGAAGCAGGTCCTTGCACATGTCC
This sequence comes from Ctenomys sociabilis, assembly GCA_004027165.1. Taxonomy (NCBI): domain Eukaryota; kingdom Metazoa; phylum Chordata; class Mammalia; order Rodentia; family Ctenomyidae; genus Ctenomys; species Ctenomys sociabilis. The sequence goes on along the minus strand of PVKA01051669.1, from coordinate 908 downwards.
TTGCAATGTCCCCTTGAGGGGACATTGTGTCCTCAGTCTCTTGCTTCCCTTCCCCCTCCCCTCATCCCAGGCCCAGGCGTCAGGGTGCCAGCTGACCATGGACTTAGAGCTCTAAAGCTGTGAACCCAAATAAACCTTTTTGCCTTTTAAGTTGATTTTCTCAAGCATTTTGTCACATGCGAGGAAGTGGACCAACACACGCAGTAGATTTCCACGCCATGACAGCTCCACCAAGATGAAGAATATTTTTCTCTCCACGCCACTCCCTGCAGTCGACACATCCAGCACCAGTCCTAGACAATCCTGCACAGCTTTGCCCCTGTTACTTGTTCTAGAATCTCATAGGAATGGAATCTTTCTTCTTTCTTTTTTTTAGCTTTTCTAAGACAGATGCCATTGTCTACTTTGGACCAGCCTAGCATTCATCATGCAGCTTCGTCTGCTTCAGCCTCCCGGATTTCAGGTGTGTCCTACATATGTGGCTTCTTTCACCAAGTCTAGTATTTTACAGATCCAACCCTGTCACATGTGTCCCCCATCGTTCGCCTGCTGACTACCTTGCACCGGGCGAAGAGGCACAGCTGTTGGGAGGCCTAGGGACTGCTTCTAGCTGGGCCCCTGCGCGCATTCAGGAGCAAGTCTTTACAATCACGTGCCTTCATTTCTCTTCAGGCAGCAACTTAAAGTAGGATTGCTGGGTGAGGGCCGGCGAGATAGCTCAGCGCGCTAAGCGCCTGCTTCGGCAAGCCCGGGGACGGGGTCAAGCCCCGGCACCACATGCTGTGCTGGCCTCTCCCCTGGGAGCACTGAGACAGCCGCCAAGACCAGGCGTGGTGGTGCCGGCCCGTAATGCCAGCTCTGGGGAGGCTGAAAACAGGAGGATCACTTATTTTTTTTTTTTTTTTTTT
>PVKA01051668.1:0-15677 GCA_004027165.1 Ctenomys sociabilis | reverse complement strand
CATGTTTACCCAGTTCCCTGTGAGGTGAGGGGCCACTCATGTCCCAGCCCCCAGCCTGGCAGATGTAAACCTCTCAGGGAGCTTGCATGGACAAGTCTGGCTGCCACCTCTCAGCATCCAGCTAGAGGTGACACCATTGGGCTGCTCTTAAGACAGCATCTGAGTGACAGGAATGTGACAGCAACCAAGACAAGGGCTGGGCCCTGATCCCACTCTGGCCCCTCTCCATTAGGCACAGTCAGGCCTCAGTTTCTCCAGAAGTGAAATGGGATCACAGTGGTGACCTCCAGGGCCATCTGGGGGTTTAGAGGAGACTGAATGACACCTGCAGGTGGCAGCCAGCAGCCAAGGTGTCACGTCCACCAGTCCCCAGGAATGTGTCCCCCAGCCCCAGATGCCAGTGTGCTCCCAGGATGCCAGGCACGGGTGAGGGGGCAGTGGTGTAGGGCAGCAGGGAGCAGGGCCAGCACAACCCCACCACCAAGGTTCCTGCCAGCCCGCAGCTGCCCCTGTGGCTCTGGGCTCTGCTGCGGCCGAGGTCTGAAGGCCCCGTTAATTCAGGGCAGTCATGTTAATCAATTACATGAGGTGTGAAATTAGCACCGGGCTATGAACAGGAAATGGGCTCGTCCCTCTGGCTGTATCAGAAAGACATCAAGACGGAAAGATATGTGCCCTTCAGGGCCCTGGGGAGGCCGGTGCTGGAAAGGCCTCTGTCCCTCCATCTGCCCCTTAGCCACCAAACTCAAGGACCCAAGCACCTCCAGGCCCCGAGGCCACCAGTGGCTGAGGCTGCTATGTTCTCAGGGTGGCTGCTGCATCCCACGGGTGGGAATCCAGATCTGCCCCCTCCCTTAGGCCAAACCCTGAGCAGAAGGCAGTGCACTGCACGCCTCCCTAAGCCCAGGACTCCTCGGCAAACCCAACACACCTGCTGGCCACAGACTGCCAGCTGCCCCCCAGAAAGCTGGTATATTTACCACAGGGAGTAGGCACATTCGTACCACACCCAACCCCTCCATCTCCTCTTCCCTTCCCATGCCTGAGGGCCCATCTCCCTCTTTCCTAGCAGCTAGCTTTTATTTTGCTCTTTATCTGACTTTGGGTCCTCAGATAAGAGAAACCAAGAAACACTGAAGCTTGCATGTCTGATTTATTTCATGTAGCACTGTAGCACCAAGGGGTTTCTATTTTCCCATACATGCCTCCAGCTTATCCTTCTTTTCAGCACAGTAGTATTCCCAGGTGTGTAAATGCCACACTCTTTCTCTGTTCATCTGTTGATGAGAATACACGCTGCCCAAGATGTAGCTATAGTGTGCTGTTCTACTCTAAGCATGGGTGAGCTAAGATCACTGAGGTATGGTGTCTAACTCTTTGGGGGAAGAAACCTAGAAAGAGAATAGCAGGGCCCGAGGGAATATCCAGTTTCTGTTTTTTTTGAGGAGTCTCCCCACTGGTCTCAGGGACTACTTGTTTACATTCCCCCCAACAACACAGAAGGACTCCTCTCAACCCCCACCTCACCAGCATGTGCTATTACTTGATTTCATGCATCTTCTGTTCAGAGCTAGCTGACTGCATTACCTCCTGCTGGTGTGACGACATGTGTCACCTTGTGTCCTCCGTGGGTGGCTGCAACCTCAGAAGCAGCTGGCCCTGGCCTGGCTAATTGTGGGCTCAGCATGTGCCCAGCCCCCATACTTCACTCCAGGCTCTCCTTGTGTCAGAGGCCAGTCCCAGAGAGCCCACGCAGGGCAGGCCAGCCCTCGGCCACAAGACACGTTAGGGAAATGAGAGCCCCCAGGACTGAGAGCCAGGGGAGCCCCAAGTGAAGTTAAAGCAGCTGAGCTGCACAGGGGCCCCTCTGTATGGGCAGGGCTCACGAGCTACACGGGCTGTTGCCGAGCACCAGGCAGTGTCACAGCCCCCAGAGCAAGGGACAGAGGAGGAGCTGAGCCTAGCCACTAAGTGTGGTATCTGCCGAGGGCTCTTTGAATCAGCAGGGAAGGCTCCCTGGCCACATGTACATCTGCCCCACCCAGCATCCTAAGGAGCCCTAAGGCTCCGTCTCTTCTATCCAGGATGGCACCCAATCTATTTAACCACTGGGAAGGGCCCAGCACAGACAAACCAGACACCAACGCTTGACACCTGGCTGTGGGCATCTTGCACCCATGACTCTACCCACATGGCCTGCCAGCTCAACTGGGCTTCCCAGTGGGACCTTAAGCCACTGAGTCATAGTGACAACAGGGGTGGTGGTGCCTAGAATGCCAAGTGTTATAATGTCCTTGCGCTTCCTGCCAGCCCCTGCTCTGGGCATCCTGAGTTTAATCCTCCAGATACAACAAAGAAGAGGTGACTCTTCTTATGAACACCAAAACTACCCACAAATACAGCCACTAAAGAACGCAGTGACTGCCATACCTGGTGTCTCAGATCCCAGTGCCCATGCCATAGCTCTGCTCTAACAGTGATGTTTTCCCTTTAAAATAAATAGAATATGAACCAGGTGTGGTGGTGCATACCTATAATGCCAGGATCGAGAGGCTGATGCAGGAGGATCACTGGAAGTTTGAAGTCAGAATGGGCTACAGAGTGAGTTCAAGCCCAGTCTGACTGCATAGTGAAACTGTCTCAAAAAGACCAAAAAAAAAAAAAAAAGGCATAAAATAGTTCCCCATGCCTTTGTGCAATGCACACTTGTGATTACAAGCAGAACTTATATGGACCCCTGCACCCCCATGTCTCAGGAAGGATAATGAACGTGTACTACCTCCCCAGTGCCAGACACGACAGGGCGTGGCACCTTTGCTCTGGTCAGGAAGTTGACTTGGAGCCTGAAGAGAAAGCACCCTTAAATCAGACAATGCTGAGATTGGGATTTTCATCTCCTGGCCATACAAACTCAAACTGGCACAGAACCAGAAACATTTTCCTTTCATGAGGGAGAAAACAAGGCAGAGCAGTGGGACCAGCAGGCCCAGGCACAGGACTCGGCTTGCTCATTTGACAGGGAAACTGAGGCCCAAGCCCTGGGACTTCCTGGGGCTCACACAGGCAAGCTTTCATCCCTGTCTCCCTGCTTACAGAGGCAGCCTGCTTTCTCCCACTCTCGCTCTGGTTCCCCTGGGAACAGGCTGACATTTGCCACTGTGAGCCCGCACAGCCCCCTCCCTGAAGCCCAGAGCTAATTGTCCTGATTTCCTTCCAAGAGCAGCCTCTTAGAATCGCCTTCCCGGCACAATCAGGCAGGTTCAGCTTGACTTTCACACTCCAGCCCTGAAAAATCAAATCAGCCAGGAAGCAGTGCCTCTTGGAAGTTCTCTGAGAGCATTTTTGTGCCAGAACAAAGAGAGCACATAATTACCTGCTTAGCTGATGAGCTCAGGCCCCAGGGCCCTGCCTGTGGGAGAGCTGGTCACACTGCCCACCCCTGCCTGGCTCCTGCCCTGTCCCCAGCAGCAATAGTGCTCCTGGGAGCCCCTGGCCAGGCCAAACCCTCTCAATCCGACCAGCTGCAGTGCCAACAGCCCAGGGCCACCCCTGACTTCCCAGGCCTGAACAGCAGCCACCCTGACCATCAGGCTTGAGCTGCAGCATGCAGTCCTTTGGCTTCATCCTAAAGGGGAATAGCTAAAGCTGGGCCTGATGGAGCATGCCAATCATCCTAGCCCTCCGGGAGGCTGAGGCAGGAGGCTTGAAAATTCAAGCCCAACCTGGGCAAATTAGGGAGCCTATTTGACAAGGAAAGTCTGAACCCTGATCGCAGTAATGTGAAAAAATGCAAAAGATATATTACCAGAGGGCCGGGAGATGGCTCAGTACTTCCCTGGCAAGCACAAGGGCCTGAATTCAATCCCCAGTTCCGCAAAAAAAAAAAAAAAAAGATAGATTGCCAGAGGCCAGGTCACACAAGGCCAAGGTTCCACTGAACGTGCAGTTCAATGGCACTGCCTCCTGCTGACGTTCCCGCTAACCTTCCTGCTAATCTGAGGTGCACAGCCAGCCACCTTGTCCTGCAACAGTGGGGACCTCCTGCAGCTACAGCAGGCACGCCAGCAGCCTCCGCGAAGCAGAGCCAGCAGTTTTCCTGGGGACACGGAAGGAAGAGACCGTTCCTTCCACGTGGAGAAACCAAGGCCCCATGTCACACAGCCGAAGATGACAGGGTCCAGGTCTGCCACACACCAGGCCCTAAGTCTTTGGCTTGTGCTCACAACTGTCACTAAATTGTCTCCTCCAACCAACACACGCACACCCGATGTCCCCAAAATGTGTGGCAGCGTGAGCCAGCACCTGACAGGTAGAGAGGGTCTGGATCATTGACAGGAAACCGGGGCCAGGGCAAGGATCCACAAGTCTGCAGACACCAGCGGCTCAGGAAAAGTGCACTCTGCACTCCGTGCACCACGGCGCCCCCCCCCCCCCCAATCCTCTCCTTGGTCAGGTGGAGAATGAGCGCAGCATCTCCTGACTCACTGGCCGGGGAGTAGCCAGGTCCCAGCTGCCACGTGGCACCTGAGCAGGAAAAAATCACACTCTCTTGGTGGTTCAATTTGGCGCATGCGCAGTGACGGGACTGTCCTAGCGGCGCATGCGCAATGGAGGCTGTGCCCGCTGTGGAACAGGGACACCCAAAGGTCTCCTTCTGCTACCAAGAAAAGTACCACTGACCCGGCAGGTACTCAGGGTGTGACTCAAGAAGCTGGGGGGTCGAGGATATGTATAGATGTATTTAGGGGCAATCAGGGAGGCTTCCTGGAAGAGAAGCAGCTCTGGTAGAACCCAAAGTTTTTGTAGAATGTGGAGAGATAGGGGACACCATAGGCCTAGGGTCCCAAGAGCAAAGGTCAGAGCCTGAAAGAACAAGGACAGCCCAGCAAGCAAGGTCAGCATAGGACTACATGAGGACCCAAGTGAGCACAGGGGAGGAACAGATGGCAGTCACTCGACCTGGTGGTGCACACTTGTGATCTCAGCACTCAGGAGGCTGAAGCAGGAGTGTCACTGTGAGTGTGAGGCTAGCCCGGGCTATGTAGTGAGACCCTGTCCCAGAGAATCAAAAGGAAAATTCCAAGTGTTTCTGTTTTTTTTTTTTTCTTTTTTTCTTTTGCAGAACTGGATTGAACTCAGGCCCTTACGCTTGCCAGGGAAGCACTTATTCTACTGAGCCATCTCCCTAGCCCCTGCTTTGTTTAGGCTGCCCCTGAACTCACTATGTAGCCCAAGCTGGCCTCAAACTTGTGGCAATCCTCCTGCCTCAGCCTTCATAGTGCTGGGATTACAGGTGTGTGTCACTACACCTGGCAGAAATTTTAAAGTTTAGAAACATTTCAAAAACCTGCCTCCTTCAGATCAGAGCTCCAAGGAGCAGTGGGGCTCTTCTCCCTGAGAGCCACCCTGCTGAGGCAGGAGAGGTCTGCGTCCTGGAAGTGACCTCTGGGGCACTGCTGTGTACTGTTGAGCCTTGACATGGCAACCTTGCCAGTGTGGGGCTGGTTGCACTGTTAAAGCTGTGCTGTGGAAAACCCCTCCAAGCCCTCCACAATGACCACTCCACTGCGCCAGCCCATAAAGTCGCCCTGCCTGAATGGTAGCTCAGACACTCTACCTTGAAAACTGGCAGGCCTACCATGAGTGCTGGAAGAAGACACCATCCACAGGTTGGCATGGCAAACAGCCAAGATGCAGGCTGAGCTCTCTGGGGCCTACCGGCCTGGGGTCAAGGCCAGTGTCAGCACTCATGGGCTCCGTTGACCAGTAATGACCCAGGTTCCTGCCAGGAGCCTGCTGCTGGGACCCACCAGGCACAGAGAAGGCAGCACTGAGAGCTGCATACTGGGACACTTGTTATTGAATTGAAATCAGCATAATGAGCTCAAGAGGCCCCTTCACTTCAGACTCAGAAAATGAAATTAGCAAGCACAGACCCCTGCGACTGTCATCTAATCTCATCCTGGGGGAAGGACGCTTAGGAGAGGAAGGCTCTGAGGTCCAGGAGGACATAACCAAGCTAGCTAAACTCCGTCCACAGGAAAGGCTCAGGAAGCTGTTGATTGGTGAGAAAGCTGTGGAATGCCAGGTTGAAAAGATGCACCCATGATTCCAGCCATCAACCAAATCCCCAGAAGGCAGGGAGCACAGAGGAAGGTTCAAGTCCTGGCCAGGCCACTTCTAAGAGCTGTAACCCTGATAAGGAACAGCTGTGCATTGTGGCACACACATGAAAAACTAGCACTCAGGAGGCTGAGGCAGGAGGATTGCCAAGGGTTTTGCCAAGGAGTCAGGCTAAGATATATAGCTAGAGCCTGTCTGAGAAAGCCTAATAATTAAATAGGCCAGCTGGGCTGCTTGAGATTGCACATTAGACATGGAAATCGTGGTATCACTTCCATTCCCCAGGCAAGGCTGGTTTACTGAGTAAATAAAATGGAGCTCCTAACTCCCTCTAACTGGATTATTCTTAAATCTAAGAATGGCAGTGCCGCCAATGTGGGTCCGGATGTTCGTGCAGTGAGGAGCTCTCTGCAGCAGTAAAAAGACCTGCTGCCCCTCACAATGACGCAGCAATCCCTGGGAACAGAGGGTGAGCCCAGGCCAGGCAGCAATGGTGACCTGGTCATCTCTGCCATGGGGATCAGGTGGTGGCCCTTAGTGGGGACAGGACTGGTGTGATCTCTGTCTGGGCCTAGAGTTTGAGAAGAGGCATCCAGCTGAGCTCTCATGATGACACTGGGCTCCAAGCACAGCAATTAGATGTCCCCAGAATGTGGACAGAGCATTGCCATTGGTGAGCTCTGAGGAGCTCTTGACAGGGAAGACCAAGCTGAGCTCGGACCTGGTGCAGGTGGTCAGGAAGGGAGAGGAAGGGACAAACTCCCACTCATTATTACAGGCCCTGCTCAATGCCACCCTGTCCAGGAAGCCTTCCTAGATGACAACTCCCCACTTTGTGTACACTGCCAGCATGGCGTCCCTTGGTTAGGGCAGGGCTATGTCCCTCCATCGTGGCTCATAATCAGCCTTCTGCACACATGAGCTCTTCTCACAACTGTCCTCTCCTGCAATGAATCTTCTCCCCTCACTTGTCTGTGTTGCTCCACAAGGGTTATAAACTGAAGACAATCCTCACTATGTAACTCAGCCTGACTTCAAACTTGTGGCAATCCCGCTGCCTCAGCTTCTGGAGTCCAGGGGTTACAGGCCCTTTGTAGCACCTCTTCCATGGTAACACCTTGTCCTCCTGGGCTTTTGGGGAAACCCAAGCAACATGAGACAGCTGAGCTCAGACGCCCCCTGCCGAATATATTGCATCTTTACATTCCAGCATATAAAACTGCCCCTTGATGGGGCTCTAAAGCACATGCTCTGAGGGGCTCCTCCCACGTGGCACATGGGCAGGGAGGTCAGATGAGTAATAAGGACAAGAAGGGAAGGGACAGCCCAGCAAGTGCTAGCCTGCCTCAGTTCCGGCCACTGTCACCATCACCACTGCAAGGAACTGGTGGCTTGTCCAACGCTTGGCTCCGGTTTTGTGGGCTTTGTTCCAAAGACATGATTTCTATTTTGATTCCACGCAACATTTATGAAGTGGCTTTCAGACACCGCACAGCTGAGTGTTAAAATCACAGCTTTGGATCCGAGGTGTCCCCTATGCCTCCAGTCCCCTGGCTCCAGCCACAGCCTGCTCCCAAGGTGCAGCTCAAACTGAGACAGGAGCTTAAGGCCCAGGTGCGGAGGACTGCATGTGCCAAAAGCCAAACCCCACATGAAATAGAAAATAATGGAACTCGAGGGCAGGCAGGGTACCAGCCACGGCCAGCATAGTGAGATGGGCAACCCGAGACCTCTCTGACACAAAGTGGACTAGGCTGCATCCCACGAACCCTTCTGGTCTTCCCAATTCTCCTGCAGTCCTGGCAGCTCTTTCCAGTTGTCTGCAGAGGTATGTGCCACCTATGCAAATGACAGCGGGTGCTGGGGTCTCTCCCAGGGGACAAACCCTACTTTACCACCCACTACCCCTCCCTGGCCGAGATGACCTCGTGAGGCCTGTGGATGCCTTCTGTACAGAAGCTCTGTGAGCCCTCAACAGTGAGCTGGGTGACCTGCACAGGCTCCAAGTTCCAACCCAGCCTGGCCACCAGGGGGCGAAGGGGGGGGTTAGGTAAGCTTTTGGGTTGAGGGATACAAGGAGGCCCACGCCCCCTCCTGGCCACAATCGAAGCAGCACCCTTCATGAGATCTCTGTACTAGGAGGCTGGAGCAGGGGATCCTGCAGTGGAGGCCAAGTGGCACGGTGGGGTTAGTCGGGTTCTGTTCAGAACACCAAAGTGGGAAGAAGCTGGAGGGGAACCTGAGCACATGAGAGGGAGGGCAAAAGGACAGCAACTTGTCCACTCAGCAATCGCCACAGGAGGCTGAGGCAGAAACATGGCTAATTTGAGCACAGCTTTGTGACTTACCTGGATCTAGTCTTTTTTTTTTTTTGGTGGAACTGGGGATTGAACTCAGGTCTTTGCACTTGCCAGGCAAGGGCTTATTCTACTGAACTATCTCCTCAACCTCCCACCCCAGGACCTAGTCTAACACTACAGCAGGGGCAGAAACTGAATCCAAATCCAAATCCAAATAGGTTATGTTGAGGACAAAGTGACTGGGACTGGTGGCCCTGGGTTTGTGCGTAGAGAAAGTCACATGGGTGGCTGAACACAAAAAGCCATGGGATTGCACGCTTCCAGACAGATGGGCTGAGCAGGACGGCTCATTCAGGAGGATCTCAGGTTCAAACCCAGCCCAGGCAGCTTAGTGAGACCCTATCTCAAAACAAAAGGCAGCCGGGCGTGGTGGCGCATGCCTATAATCCCAGCACTCGGGAGGCTGAGGCAGGAGGATTGTTGTGAGTTCGAGACCAGCCTGAGCTACAAAGTGAGCTTAAAGCCAGCCTGAACTGCATAGCGAGACCCTGTCTCAAAAAGAAAGACAAAAAAAAAAAAAAAAACAAGAATCAAAACAAAAGGCAAAGCCTGGCCAGATAGCTCAGATTGAAGTGCCTGTTTAGGCAGACATGTGGAATAGGGTGCCATGCTGGCTGGGCATGGTGGCACGTGCCTATAATCCCAGCACTTGGGAGGCTGAAAACAGGAGAATCACTACAAGTCTGTGTAGTGAGACCCTGTACTAAATACATTAAAAAAAGGCAAAAGCAAGTACTTTCATAAATCACTATGGAAATTATTTTTTGGGGGGGAATAGGGGCTATTGAGACAGGATCTTACTGTGCTGACTCACAGCAATCCTTCATCAGCCTTCCAAGTGTTGGGATGACAGGCATGTACTACCAGCCCTCACTGGAAATAGCCTTCCTGAATTAAAATGTAAATGTTACCAAAGATCTGACATAAGAACAGTTTTATTTTAATTACTTCACACTTGTGCAGTAATCAGTTTGAAGTGATTTCAAAAATGCTTTACACTAAACAGTTTCCCTTGAAACAGAGGAGGCAGTGTCAGTGGGCGCACAGCCCAAGCACTAGGCAGACAGCGGAGCTTGGCCACAAGCAGGCCTGCAGGGGCAGGCCCTCAAACGAGTTTATTTGCTTTAGGGAATAACTTAAAAGATAAAAACAGGTCTTTTATTACATGTGTTAGAAAACCAATGATACAATAAAGGAAACCTGGCCAGGGTCCAACTACCCAAAAGGCAGACATGGGGAATGGATGCTGTGCTGGCTGGGCTGGTGGCATGCGGGAGGCTGAAACAGGAGAATCACTACAAGTCTGAACTGTGTAGTGTAGTTTGCAGGCAGTGAACTTCAGGGTAACAGGATCGGCGTCAGCCTCTCATGCCTTCCCATGAACATCTCAGCTCTTCCCCCAGAGAAAGGCAGATTCTGTTCTGGGAGCTGTTTATGTCTCTATCTAAAACTAGCATTGGACTGGTGCAAACGTGAGCATTTCACACCACTAGTTTTCTGTGCATCTGACAATGATCCATACATGTATTTAGGCCCGTGTTAAAATCACGGTGAGCAATAATGTCTTTGTTATTATATCGTCTCATTAATACTGGGTGACTTTTTCCAAAGTATAAACAATAGATATTAGAAAAAGATGTGTATAATAAAAAAACTGATTGAAGACATATACACTGTAAATATGTCAAGTCTCAACAGAACCTGCTTGCAAACACAATCAAAATAAGCACCATTTTTAGACAGACCTATCTCCGGAGAGGACCAGTCGTGTCTCCTCTAGGCACTACATACTGGGTGAAGACTGGCCCTGAGCTAACTTCAAAAGTGGAATGAATGTTCAGATTCAAAAAAAGCTTCCAAATTACGTACTCAGTGAACACGGCTACCTCGCTGGTCACCTTAGCTCCCATTCATGGGAACAGCATTCTGCATTTGATGTGGAAACCAATTATGTCAGCCTCACCCTTTGATAGGGCATTTGTGATTTGCGGGTAAAAAGTGCTGGTTTCATTTACCACTAGTGAACTTTGGCCTACTTGGAAGCAATGAGGCTGACACCCTTAACTGCCTGGGTCCTGCCATTAGCTGGTGGGTCCCCAGTGGTAGAGCTATGGCTCTGCTTGTAAAACAGGACGCGATCTTGATCTTCCAAAGAACCCAGGTGCTGGCTGGACTCAAAAGTCCTTTTCCTGGGTAACACGCCACTAGGATGGATCATCAATCTACAGGACTGATTTGAGGTAGCTACAGTTTTGCCTTGGCCATTAATGAATACCCAATGCAGGGTATTGATTAGCTGATTTTTTTTTTTTTTAAATGGGGAAGAGGAAAAAAAAAAAAAAAATCAGCAGAATAAGAGCACTTTTCCAGTTCATTTAGAAGTCAGCATCCAAAGTGAAAGAATTCTCCGTGGGGCTGGACATAACTCCCATCCTCTGATACTCGCCTACTCTCTTCTCAAAGAAGTTTGTCTTCCCTTCCAGAGAAATATTCTCCATGAAGTCGAATGGATTTTCCACTCGGAAAATCTAAACACAAAAAAATAAAGTTGAGGCAAGGGGAACACTGCAAGCACAAGGCCATCCTGAATGACAGTGAGACCCTATCTCAAAAAAAACACAAGTAGATAACACCAGCTTCCGAGGTCAGGGTGGTGCTTTACCTTGCTGAAGCCTAACTCCAGCATGAGCCTGTCAGCCACAAACTCGATGTACTGTTTCATCAAATTGCAATTCATCCCAATGAGCTTCACTGGCAAGGCCTCCGTGAGGAATTCCTAGGGAGAGAAAGAAGCTCTGAAGCACTGGAAACATAAAGCAAGTCCTCTGGCTAGCTTGAGGGACCCAGCCAGCTCACTCACCTGCTCGATCCTGACAGCATTAACGACAATCTCCCTCACTCTCTGCTCCAATGGCTTGTGCACTAGATGCTTGAACATCAGGCAGGCGAAGTCACAGTGCAAGCCCTGGAAGAGTTCAAGGACACTTTACAGCCAAGCTGAGCATGAAGGTGCCTGTCATCCCGGTACTATGGGAGGCTGAGGCAGAATTCGAAGTTTGAGCCCAACCTGGGCTACTCAGCAAGACCCTGCCTCAAATGACAGGCTTTTTAAAAAGGAGAACATTGTGGATTTAGCTGAGTGCAAAGGTTCTAAGTTCAATCCCCAGTACTGCAAACAAAAACTCTCATTCTTTGCTGGAGACAGGGATGTGAACTGCTATATTCAGTGTGGCTGTACAATCCAACATCTCAGGCCCCCTGCAGGAAACACAAGCCTGTGCCTAAGAGCCTGGGCTGTGTGCTGGACTCACCTCATCTCTGCTAATGAGTTCGTTGGAAAAGGTGAGGCCGGGCATGAGTCCCCGTTTCTTGAGCCAGAAGATCGACGCAAAAGAACCAGAAAAGAAGATGCCTTCCACAGCGGCAAAGGCCACTACGCGTTCTCCTATGGGAGCCAACCCGAGACAAACCAGTAAGTGACCATGGCACACATAGTGACCCAGGTCACAAAAGCAGGATCAGCTGTTTGGTAAGGTCTGGGTGTCCTTACCATAGGTGGCCTCTTTGTCCCCTATCCAGCGCAAGGCCCAGTCTGCCTTCTTCTTCACACAGGGCATGGTCTCAATGGCATTGAAGAGAAACTCCCTGTTTGGAACAGGACAGAGGTCAGCTGTGCCTGGGACCCAGCCTCACACCTCTGAGTGCAAGCCCTGGGATGAGACCAGACTGCGAGCATTTGCCAATTCACTCCCCAAAGCAAGACATCAAACAGAGGTTTCCTTTTGCCCCTCTGGTTTCCCCCTCTAGAACTTAAAAATCTCATGTGACTTGCACTAATTATCATAATCATATCAAACTCCAAGGTTTCCTCACACTTAAATAGCCTACAACAGTTGTGGTATTGTTGACTTAATTTTATTTCAAGGCCTGATTAAAGCACATAGGCCCTCCCTACTTTCAATTTGAAGAACCCTAAAAATCTTAGCTGCTATGCTAATAGACACTCCTCACACAAAGGGTGGAGTAGGAGTGAAGAGGTAAGATGTGCTGCCTAGCAAACAGGGACTAACACTCGGATCAGTCAAGGCTACCATTACATATAATAAAGTGAAAGCCTCACTAAATGATTCCACACAGAGCTCCTGGCCTAAAGCTGACCATGATACCTATGCCTACTCACACTGCCTTTTTTTTTGGTAATTTTTTTTTCCAGTGGAATTGGGGATTGAACTCAGACCCTTGCCCACTTTTAATTCGACCTCCTTTTCAGCAAACTCTTCCCCATTAAACAGACCTTCAGCTACCCTCCATCTATTAACTTCCTAATGTCAACTATCACCCCATCCTACTGCCTGCTGGGTACCTACATCACTCACCCACATTGCTACCTGTCTGATGCACCAACTAAGAATGTGATCTTGGGGGCCAGCCAGATAGCTCAGTGGACTAAGGCAGAGCGCAGTGGCTGCGTGTGTTTGATCCTAGGTGTGTGTTGCCATCCCCACCCCAGGACATACTGAGATGGTGACTGAGACTAGGCATGGTTGTATGTATGCCTATAATCCCAGTGCTTGGGAGGATGAAACCAGGAGAATCACTACAAATCCGATCTCTGTAGTGAGAGCCTGTAGACCCTGCACTAAATATATATATACATATTTTTTAAAAATGTGATTTTGGGTGCCAGACATGTCTGCAGACATCCCATTAAATCATCTAGAGTCATATTCTACCCCTCTGGGAACTAAATACTTGGACTAAAGTAAGGATTATTGCCATGCATGGTGGTGCACACTTGTAATCCCAGCACTCTGAGAGGACTGTGGTGAATTCGAGACCACCCTGGAGTACAAAGTGAGCTCTAGGCCAGCCTGCACTGTCTCAGACAGCAAAAAAGATTAGTAACTTCTCCCAGCACTCGGGAGGCTGAGGCAGGAGGATTGTTGTGAGTTAGAGGCCAGCCTGAACTGCATAGTGAGACCCTGTCTCAAAAAAGACAAAAAAAATATTAGTGACTCCAAGACAGGACACCCCACCTGAGTCCTCACCTTTCTTTGGAATCTTTAATGTAAGTGTCGATAAGCAGACTGTACATTTCCGAATGTATGTTTTCCATGGCAATCTGGAAGCCATAGAAACAGCGGGCTTCGGTAATTTGAACTTCTTGGCTAAATCGCTCCACCTAGTGGTAATAAAACGCATCAAAGTTACTCTTGAGAACGCGCCTGAGGTGAGGCAAATCAGACAACAGACTGGCAGAATGACTAGTGAAAGGTTTGCTTGCCAGGCGTGGTGGGGCACGCCTCTGATCCCAGCACTCGGGGCTGACGCACGAGGATCTCAAGCTGGAGCCCAGCCCACGTTTCTGTTAACATTGCAATGATTCATTCTGAACTCATTTCAAGGATTCATTCACAAGACATGCAACGCATGAAAGCCCCAAAAGGCGGGAATGTGGTAGCTCTGAGGGAGGAGTTGGCTCACAGGGCTCCTTCATGATGAGGAAAAAGCTGAGAACTGCAATGTGGATTTTGTAAGGCAGGAAGTGCCACGTACTGCGGACAGGAGCTAACCGTCGCATATGTACAGTGGTCCCTCACCTCCCGCTAAGGCTAGGTTCCAGACACCCCCGCCGTAAGTGAAAATCCACTAAGTAGCAACGTTACTTATTTTAGTATTTCTATGTATTTTAAGGCTTCATAAACCCTTCCCACACTCTTATAAACTTTTCCCAGTTTTAAAAATAATTCTAATGTTCTTAACGATTTTCCAAAGTTGTAAATCTACGTGATTTTAACAATATGCATATACTGTATGGCACAATATCTACCATCTGCTAAAGAAATACATACTGTAAAGTGTATTTTATCTTGATTTAATATTCTTTTAATGTTAGAATTAACATTTATATTTTATGCATTTTAAACTCTTTAGGCAAAATCATTAACACAATACTACGCATATAAATACCTATATAGTACTGTACACTATCACAAAATCCCGCGATATTTTTGAAAGCCCGCGAGAAACAGTGGACTACGCAATAGGAGGGGCTACCACATAGGCTGGGAAATCGAGAGGCACAAGCGCCCGGGATAGTAGCTGAGTGGCATAAGTGCCTGCCCAGTAAGACCAAGGTACCAAGTTCGATTCTTGGTGCCGAAAAGACAAAGGAGACGATAATATATGATCACGGTCTTTTTAATCTATTTCGGTAGCAAACTCACCAAATTCTCATTGACTATGCCATCGCTGGCAGCAAAAAAAGCTAGAATGTGCGATATAAAGTATCTCTCCTCAGCCTTCAGGGCTTCCCAGTGCTGAATGTCTTTAGAAAGGTCCACCTGCGGGTTAAGAAGTTCCCAAAGTTAATAGAAACTCTGACTCAAGCACGGCAGAAGGAACTTCCACACAAGCCCTTCCCTTCGGCAACCAGCGGGACGGGTCCTCACCTCCTCCGCTGTCCAAAAAGAGGCCTCGGCTTTCTTATACATCTGCCAAATGTCGTGGTACTCGATGGGGAAGATGACAAAGCGCCGGGGGTTCTCTCTCAGCAGCGGTTCCTCCTCTGCGCTAGGGACAAGGCTCTTAGCCCTCTGCTGGGGAGAAAAGAACCACGGAACCTAAGTATGTCGGGCCTGGTGGTTGCCT
Source organism: Ctenomys sociabilis (assembly GCA_004027165.1). Lineage (NCBI taxonomy): Eukaryota > Metazoa > Chordata > Mammalia > Rodentia > Ctenomyidae > Ctenomys > Ctenomys sociabilis. The sequence continues at coordinate 543 of PVKA01051668.1, read as the reverse complement.
GCTCACAACACCAGCGCTCCCTTTGGGGAAGGCTGAACATAAGAAGCTCTGGGAGTCCCAGGCCAGCCTAGACTAACCCAGTTATCGAGGAGGGGCCCACAGCCCAGCGGTACGGCTGGACTCCGGACAAAGATACGGCCTCGTGAAACAGCCCCCAGGTGGCCAGCGGAGGCGCGCACCTCCAGGAGAATGCGGGGCAAAACGGGGAGGAGGGCACCTTAGAGGGAAGGAAGGGGCTTCGGGGCAGGCAACGATGGAGACAAAGCGCTCAGGCGCCCAGACATGGTTCTGGGACGCCCCCTGCCGGGCTCACGTCCTCACCGGCTCCGCAGGCTCCTGGAAGATCCTCCGCGCAGTCTTGCTGGCCAGAACGCGGGTCCCGCTGAGAGACGGAGGTGTGTTTTCCTTGTCCACCAGGCTGAGTCCCCTCAGCGGAGACAGCTGTGACTGCCGTGGGTCAGGTAGGGTGACGAGAGGAGTGCGGACGGAGAGCATGGTACTTGACTGCTGCGAAAGAAAAAACAGCCTAAAACTCAGGAGTTT
>PVKA01051667.1:0-12086 GCA_004027165.1 Ctenomys sociabilis | reverse complement strand
CACTCTTAATTCACTGATAAGAGATATCTGCTAAAATAATATCTGTAAATATAATATCATGTATGCACCTTGTACAATACCAAAACGTTATGAAAATAGTTTGCAATGTATTAATTCATCGAATGTGTATGGTTAAGGTGTCTTGAAACTGTCTGATTGACATTTGTATTTTAATAAAATAAAAATAAATGAAAAAAATAAAACAAAAAAAATAAATTAAAGCTGGAGAGCGAACTGTAATTTCTGTCCTTGGTGCTGAAACAAAGCCCAGTTTTAGGGCCCTCCTGGGTCCTCCTCACCCTGAAAATGCTTGTTTTCCTGTGATGTCACAGTGGGTTGTGGGGGTAAAGATGAGAGTGGGGGAGCTTTAGAATGACGCAGCTCTCCACCTCATTTTCATAGGGAAGAGAGTAGTGGTCATCAATACTCAAATTCTTATATATTTGTCTGATTGACATGGATGTTTGAGAACAGTCCTCAGACATGGGAAGTCAGCCTCAGCAACTCCAAACTGCTATTTCAAGTATGATGATGATGATGATGATGATGATGATGATGATGATGATGATGATGATTTTGTGTTTTAGGGAAGGGTCTACAGGGAGTGCAGGATCTCATTAGTAGATCTTACTTGTAGTGATCCACCTGTTTACAGCCTTGCAAGACCTGGGCTTACAGGTGCATGCCACCACATCCAAACTCAATTGCTGTTTCAGTGTGCCCAGGGGTGGAGCAGGCATGGCAGACCAGGAGATTTCTGAGCTATTTGGCCAGCCCTAAGAATGATTCTTATCACATAGTATTGAAGCAGTAAACATCAAGCCTGACTTTAAAACAATGCTATATTCTTTCTTCCTTGTACCTTGTCACTGCTTTGCTTTTTTTTTTTTGTTTTATTTTTATTTTTTGCAGAACCAGGGATTGAACTCAGACCCTTGCACTTGCCAGGGAAGCACGTATTCCACTGAGCCATCTCCCCAGCCCCTTCTGAATCACATTTAAAGGAATTGGACTGATATGAATCTTTAACACCATATAATACACATCCTTTTAAGGTTTGTTCATCTCATTTCAACACATATAAAACACTGGCATGTGGTGGAAGTTAAATAAATTCATTAAAAATAAGTAAATAACATTTGATTAAGTGTGGAAAGGATCTAGAGAAAAATCCTTCTTCATTATTGAGAAGGATTTTATTTTTTCTCAACATAATTTCCTCTCTGTCAGAAATGGTATGGATTTATAACACATAGCATCAAAGATTTAACAAAGTTCAACTCAACTCTGATATATTTCTAGACTGAGGGTGGCAGGTGAAGTGAGACTCAAAAGCTGAGTCAGAGAGAATGATGTTACATTTCACACATTTGTTTTTCTTTAAAATCTTCTGAAGTGTAATTGTATCTAAGTCTATCAGATCTCTGCACCATGAAAATGAAGTAGATGTACCAAGCAATAGAATATATATGAGAAAACTAAGGCCCAGCGATAATCAGTGTCTTGGCTTACAATGCAATGCAAGTTGTAGCTGATCTTAAAATACAGTCTATGTCTCTTGACATCTAATCTAGAATTCCTTTTATTGCCTTGTGGAGGTCAAAGCAAAACCTGAGACCTGGACCTCGGAGTCTTAGCTGCAGTAGTAGGATCTGTGCAGATGTGCTGACCTTTTGAGTGAGGCTCCCTGACAGGAACCCTTCTCTCTCAGCTCTAGATAACTTCTTCCTTTCATGGGTGTAACAGAAACAGTAGAATTATTTGTGTGGACCTTTATTCTAGTGAGCAAACCTAGGCTAAGCTCTGCCCTTTGATTTTAAAGCCTAGCCACTTTATAATTTAAAATGTTGTTTAAACAAATATTTTTAGTGTTTTTGTTTTGGTCATCCTTAAATTCAGGCCAGTTGCTTTTGACACCCCCTTAACACTTTCCTGAAAAAATCAGGTATCATCTGTGTTAGATACCTAATATTTATCCATTCATTAACAAATAAAAATTTCTCTTATCAGGTGTTCTTGGTCTCTTGTGGGGAAGATATAAAGGATTCAAAAATTATTAAGTCCTAAGATATTTATAGTGCTGTTGGAGGACACATTATAAAGCTATGAAATTTTGAGTCATAGTGAAAAAAGCTCAAGATAGGAGTAAAAGATCTATCATAAAGCAGTACCTGACCTTATTCTTGCTAAATAAGCATTGTAGACAAGAATTCCATGTTTTTTAAATATTATAAATTGATTTTAGGAGATTGAATTGGACTGAGAGTTGCCCCATGGGTATATTAGTATAGGAAAGGCACTAGGGAAATTTTCCACCAAGATGCAATGAAGATGATCTCCTTGACAGACAGGCTTTGGAAAAAAGAGAAAGGGAGATGAAAGTATTAGTTAATCTTGAGTGCCATGAAATTGAAGGAATGGCTTTCTAGTGTTGAGACAAAAGTAAACTAAAATTGGAGTCTCTCAAGAATCAAGTAGACAGCAATCAGAGGCATAGACATTTTAATTTTAAAAATTGTTACTGAGCTGGGTATAGAAAGACAACTAGTCATATATATATGGCCACTCACATAAATGCACAAGATAAAAACATACATATCATGGAAATGAAGAGTAGAATAGTGGTTACCAAAGGCTGGAAAGTATAGCTCGGAGAATAGAGAAATGTCAGACAACAGCTACAATTGACTTATTTTGGTGGTACCAGGGATTGAACTCAGGACCTTGTACTTACCAGACAAACACTTATTCCACTGAGCTATCTTCCCAGCCTTCTAAAATGCAGTTAGAAGGATTAAGTTCTAGTGTTGTGCAAAATAGTAAGATAACTATAGTTAATATATTGTTTAGTTCATATAGCTGGAAAAAAAAGATAGCTAGAAGAGGTCTTGAATACTTGACTCAAAGAAAAAAAATAAATATTTAAAGTAATGAATATGTTAATTTACCCTGATTTTATGATTGCATGCTGCAATATGTGTTAAAGTATCACACTGAACCCTATGAATATAAACCACTGTTATTTGTTAACAGTTTGTTTTAGAAAAAGAGTAAATGTGAGCACACAAAGACATCAGATATTCTCACATGCAGAAAAAAAAAATGCACATGAGAACACAGTGAGAAGGCCTCCCTTGACAAGCCAAAGAAACAAGCTTCAGGAAAAACTAAATTTGTTGACAACATGGCCTTGGATTCCTGGCTTCCAGAAGTGAGAAGAATCAATGTTGCTTAAACAAAGAAATAAGATATTAAGTCTTATGAAGCCCATTTAAATCCTAAGATATTTATAGTGCTGTTGGAGGGTATATAAAGCTATGAAATTTTGAGTCATAGTGAAAATAGCTCAAGATAGGAGTAAAAGATCTATCATAAAAGATCTATCTTCTGGTAGCTTTCCCACTTTGTTTGCTTATTTAGGATTATGGATACAGGATCACCTTACCAAAAGCCATGGCTTGTGCTCTCTTGGATACCACAGACCAGAAGTAGGGATGTGTGTCTGGCAGTGGGAACACTGGGGACAGTCCTGGCACAAGAGCTTTGAGCATCAGGGAAGGTTGCCTAGAGGAAGAAATATTTTAGTTGAGACCTAAAGCTTAGGCTAGAAATAGCTAAGTGGGGCAAGGGTGGGAGAGAGCATTTGGAAGAATTGCAAGGTTATTCCAAGTGGAGAGAACAGCACATACAGAGGCCTCAATGATTTGAGTCCTTGGTCTTGGTTACAAAAGAGAAGCTTTGTTCTTTAGAGCCCAGTGTTTGAAGTAAGTAGCCAAGATTTGAGGCTGAAGAAATAAGCAGAGACCAGATGATGTGGGGCCCGAGGGCTCTGAATGTAAAAGTGGGGCCTGAAGAAGAGAGGAGGAGAGTATTTCTTGAAGGGCTTTATCAGCAGAATGACAGGAGATTTACACTTGTCTTTGGGAGCTTTGCGGTGAACTGACTGCAGGACAGGCAGTCTAATTAGGAGGTTACTATAGTCATTAAGTTGAGAGATGTTGGCAGTGGACTACAGCCATAGGCACAGGAGAAGCAAGTGGATTTGACAAATACTTAGGAATCAGACCTGATGACAGGTGGGGTGTGTAGGCTGAAGAAGAGGGAGAAGGGAAGGATGCTTCCAAATTTCTGACTCTTAACTGCATTTCAGTTAAGAAATGCATCACTGACTCAACAGAAGAATGGATCCGGGCAGGAGGTATGAGTGGTTTATTTGGTGGAGTGACCTGCAGAGAGACTCACACCCTTGTACTTGTGTCTCCACTGTTGCTCTCTCCTCTGGACTCCATATCTCATTTCTCTTATGAGACTTTACCTAAATCCCAAGAAGACTCAGGCTGGGGGAAAAGGTGGTAATGGAGTTGGCGGGGAAGAACAACCAAAAATTAAACATGAGCAACCGATTCAACTTTTTCCCATGAAAGGGCAATTTTTTCCTCCTCTATCTTTGTGCTGATTTATGCAGTGAATTCTCTTGCTTAGTTTTGTCTGTTGCTCATGCTGTCAAATCAGTGCTACTTGGAGAAATAAACAAACAATTCTCTGCATTGTGGCTGGCAAGGAGAGCCTGACCTTCAACACTTCACAACTTCAAAAATGTTGCCTTCTCCCTTTCCAAAGGTGTACAGCTTTCTCTCCTTAGCAGATTGGAAGGGGGAACCAAGGAAAGCCTGGGCTGATTCCGAGCAGAGCAAACCATTCTGACTTCCAGATATTTATCCTAAAATCTGTCAGAGGTAAAACAAACATTACAGCAGAAGTGTCATCTGCTAATCGAGATGTGTAGGGAAGAGAGAGCCTGGGGCATGGAGGGAGAGGTCTGACAGATAGCTTAGCTTCCAGAGACAGAGAGGGCATCTGGACCAAGAGATAGAAGCCGGGGAAGTAATGGTAGGTAAGCAACGCCCAGCTCAAGCTTCTGGTAGGCAAGGCTGAGAGAAGCTCTGGGAGGCGGCTTTTCCATATAGCACCTTCACATTGCTCCAGTTATTTTAGAGAAATCTGGAAGGGTTCTCTTACCTCTCCATTTTTGTATTAGAAACTACAGAATGTAGCTTTCAGCATGCAGTGGAAATGGCAAAGCTGCCGGGCCCATCAATTCTGTGAGCCTTGGAGAATGACTTCGCACCGGTTCCAAGAGAGCTTTCCCTGCCAGAGCTGGGTGTGATAGCAGTGCGGCAGTCCCTTGTTTCCATCAGGTTTTCAAAACATCCCCAAGAAGTTTGATCTCACTTGGCAGGAGCTTCTTGCCGGCTGGGCTGGTAAAATAACAAGAACCCCCCATTTGTGAGCTGTTTTTCCATCTTGGTGACACTTTTCCAAAGCACTGCATCATTAGCCAGGCTGGAAATGGTTTTTTTAAAGATTTTTTTTTTTTTTTTTGTGCAAGCAAGCCGTGCAGGGTCGGAGAGGCTTCTGGCTATATTCGCAGGACAGTGCCTGGAGGTTTCTGTCCTTGGGAAGGCTCAGGGCAACCCTCCCAGGGATTTCACTGTTCCCAGAATGAGCAAAGAGCAGAGAAGGAGTTCCCAGTGCTTTCTAGGAATGATGGGGCCAGGGGGCTGGTCGCAGCCAAGAGAACTGCAGGAAGATCATTGTGTCTGCTCTTGAGGCCTTACATGAGCTGGGCCCTGTGCAAGTTTAACCTGTGACTCCCAACCTCATCTTGTTCTCACTTCAGAAACTATCGGGCTCTGAGCCCAAATCTGCTTGAAGCGAAACCTACAAAGTGATGGAGTGGATCAGGAGGCTGTGATCACAGAGCTTTCTAAACTCAACTTCTGGTCTTTTCATACTTTGCTTTTGATCCCAATCATGCAGAAGATTGTTGTTGTTTTTTTTAAAGTAGATATTCAGACTGGCTTCAGAGTCCCTGAATCTGGTTCTCTCTGTTGGAAACAGACAACCTGCTTTTTTAACAAGCCTCTGGAGGGCACGGAACACATGCAGGGTTAGCTGGTGAACTGTTGTGCTGGAACAGCTGCTTCAGAGCGTTTTGAGACCCCAGCAGCCTCAGTCAGCGTGGGGGTGAGCTGCAGAGGTGTTGAGGGCTCCCACAGGGAGGTGCAGGGGGTTGAGTCAGGAACAAAGGTCACCGCCAGGCACAGCAGCCAGATGCTGGAGTTGCAGTGGGAACTGTCAGGTCAGCTCAGGAAGCCAGGAGTGCAGACTCTGATTCTGAAATGTCAGCGCTGCTCAGGGAGCCTCTCTGGAGAGCTGCCTGCTCCCGGAGGATGAGCTAATAATTGCACTGAAAATTCTAGAGAGGCAGAAGGCCTCTTTAATCACTGTGTCAGAATGGCTTTGATTAAAATTCCCTCTCCCCTTTTCTTAGGTGTGTCCTAAGCCTCTGTCATCCTAGCTGACAAGTAATTAGCGCTCTCATTGGGGAGCGAGGTGCAGGATGCTCAGATCAAGAAGGAAAATGCATGCGGAGACGGCACCAACTGTCCTCAGACCGAAGGGAGCGCTGCGAAGGCTGGTTCACACCCAGGACCGCATGAGGCCTTGGCGCCCCGTAGCATCTCCCAGTTTTGCTCAGGCTGCTCTTTCACAGCCCAGAATGTCCTTCTGTTTCCTCCGTCCATAACCTCTGCTCTTTGTTGAGGCTGAACTTGAAACAAACCGCCCTGTAGTCTTTCCCTTGTCTGTGGCAGAATTAGTCGCCTTTGTCCTCCCTCAAGGCCTTATGGAAAAATATAGCGCACTCTTTGGCATGTCTCAGCTGCTTGACAAATATTACTCTCTCCCTTTAACTCATCATTTCTTTGTGTGCATGTCTGTCTCCTGTATCACAAGAAATGAGTTCATTTGATGGGCTGTAGCTTAGGGATAGATCACTTGCCTGACACGTGTGAGGCTCAGGGTTCAATCCCTGGCAGAGACAAAAACATAAATAAATAAAATGAACTTATCTTTCTTGCTCTTCACAATGAATACACAAAGCGTCATGAGTAGATGTTTAATAAATATTGTTGAATGAAAAAAATAGGTAATCGTTAAAAAAGGAGACCTGGAAAATGGGACGTGGAAAGGAATAACCTGCCATGCTAGCTGGAGGAGTTGAGGCTGATTGCTCTAAGAGGTAATCTAAGATTATATGGAAGGAGCTGTTCTAATTTATTTATTTATTTTTTTATTTTGAGCTGTTCTAATTTTAATCTGTAAGACACTAAGAAAACTCTGCCAACATATCTCTATTTTAACGTCAAAAAATCCTGGCTGTAAATGATCATGCTTTCTATTGTATTCACTTAAAACTCAGAACCATTTATGCAGCATTTTGTTCATGCCTCAGTTTTTCTATCTGCAACACGGAATGGGGCAAATCATGACCAGAAGGAGTAATTCTGCTTTCCCTCTTCTCTGATACATCTTTAGAAGGAGGCAGATGTCACTGGGGGTGGGTGTGTATAGTTCTTAGAAAACAGAGACATTTGTTACATGTAGAGGGAAGAGGGGCTTGCACGTAGGGGAGGGGCAGGCTTGTGTGTAGGGGCAGCGCTTGAGATAGAAAAAGAGTGTCACTGTGGCACTTGTTCTCTTTCATCTTTCTCTAATACATCTACTTAATCAAGTTATCTTAACAAATGAGGCAAAACCAGCATCCTTTGCTCTGCTAGCACATTATAGAGAGTTCTATTTAAAGTCAGGTTCTTGATTGAAAGCCCTGGCATTACTCAGAAACTTCTTTAAAATGCAGAATCTAAGGATCCATCCCAGAGTACTGGATCAGAATACAGTTTTTAATAAAATCCATAAGTGATTCATATGCATGGTAAAAGTCGAGAAGCCCAGGAATAGTCTCAAAAGCATCTGGGAAAGTGAAAAGAGAAGCAGGGAAGAATAATGTAGGTGTTGAAAAGGTGCTCCACTCGGCAAGATGCCATGAAATTGATACAGTGAAACGGAGTGTGCTTTCTCAGGAGAATAACTAGAAAATTGCTGTGGTGAGCTTGTGGGAGAAAGGGAGAAGGGCTTTCATGTAGCTCCAGCCTCAGAGAGCAGATAGATGAAATGTCAGTGCATGACTCAGAGCAAAGAAGTGCACCCAGCTCAGCACAAGTCAGAAGAGTCAAAATAGAATTTGTAGGAGAGTTTATAGCTCTCCTGGCCCTGACCCATCAGATTTTCCAAGATATACTTATTTAGATCTTTCCAATCATTTATCTTGCTTAGCAGGACATCCACGACCTCGGTACAGTGTGGTGGTATGCAGCACATTCTACTTCTACTTTATAATAAGTTCCCTTATTTTTATTTAATTGAAATTTTAGATTGAATTCTCCTTTTCCCTTAGGTCAAGGGTAGAGACTGGGTTGAAAACCTCTGTGAAATATGTCACACACTCACATGTGTTTATGTGTGTGTGTTTGTACATAGTATGGGATTTATTTTACACATAATATGTATTAGCTTTGCATCACTGTAATAAAATGCTCCAGGCAGCTAACTTTAATTAATTAATTAATTATTTTTTTTTACAGTACCAGGGATTGAACTCAGAACTTTGTACTGTCCAAGCAGGCACTTGTGCCACTGAGCTATCTTCCCAGACCTAGGCAGCTAACTTTCTAAAGAGAAAAAGTCCATGAACTCACTGTGTTGGATGTATGTTATCTGCATAAATTCTGTGCCAGTGAGGATCAGTGGGTGGCAATGACAAGGACACATGTCAGAGAAGCCATCATAACTCAAGCTAGAAAGCACAGAAAGCTGTGGAGGGCCAAACTCTGGCTTTCCTGTAAACCCTCTAGAGAAGCTGAAGGTGTCCCACAAGCACTACCTCCTGAGGTCATGGCCACAGTAGTCCTAAGGCCTTCCACAGGGCCTACCTCCTCAGGGTTCTACCACAACCCAATAGCACCTTCCTGCAGGCATGACTGCAGTGACCACAGACTCCCAAGTAATACTCAAATCACAGCATAATAAAGTGCACAGATCTTAAAAGACTCAGTTTGGTAAGTTTTACTTTTTTTTTTTGTGGTACTGGGAACTGAACTCAGGGCCTTAAACATGCTGAGAATGTGCTCTACTACTGAACTGCAACCCCTGCAGGATGAGATCTGAAAATCACATATACAAAGCTATATGTAGGCAAACAAAATAGGTGTTTTTATTATCCCAGGGAGTTTCCCTGTGACCCTTTCTAGAAAGCCTCCCTGTATTCCCACTCATAAAGTGGCTACTTCTGTTCTGTGCCAGCTCTTGGACTTCACAAGTAAATCATTCTGTATAATCATGAATCATATGCTGCATTGTATCTTCTTTTGCTCAATGTAATATGATTGCGATCCATCCATGCTGTAGTGTTGTCAGTAGTTCATTCTTCTGATTGCTCAGTAGAAGTCCATTGTAAGAAAATCTGTCTTGTAATTGTTTTTCTATCCTTTTATCAATAGATATTAGGATTGCTTACAGTTTTTGTTCTTCCAATAAAGACTAAACATTCTTGTAGAAGTAATTTTTGGACCTTTTTTATTTCTTATGGATAAATATCTCTGGATAGAATATTGGGGTCATAAAATAGTTGTAAGTCTAAATGATAGTTATTTTTAGTGTGGTAACATTTTAGCTTTTCTCATTAGCAAAACATGAAGAGTTCTTGTTTTTCTATATTTTCACTGCTAGTATTACTAACCTTGATCTTTAGTCATTCTGACAGGTACCTCATTGGGAATTAAATTTACATTTTCCTTATGGCTCAATGTTGAGAGTTTTTAAAACATGTTTCTTATTCATATCTATCATCTGTCTATCTATCTATATATGTAATCTTTTAGTAAAGTGTCTGTTCGAATCTGTTTCCTTTTTTAAAAGTTGAGTTCTTATACTGTTGATTCACATGTATATCCATCAGCTTTCTCTTACTATAACAAAATATCTGAGGCAGTCTTCTTATGGAGAAAAGAGGATTATTCCGTTTCTAGCTCTAGAGCTGAAAGTCCTAAAAGCATAACCCTGATTCAAGTGAGGGCTCCATGGTAGATGATGAGAGTGTGTAAGGACTGAGAGATCATATTGCAAAAGCAAGAGCTGAGAGAATAAATATGGTCCCTAGTACTTTGTGAAAAATTATCACTAGATTGTGCTACCTAACATCCTACTACCTCTCAGTATGATTGCCTGTGGACCAACCTTCAACAATGAACTTTTGAGGGGGAGACTCTCAAATCACACCTGAACGAAAGCAGGAGAAATTCTTTATATACTATGTTTTGAATATAAGTTCGTGTCCCATATATGAATTGCAAATACTTTTTTCCCAGTCTATAGATTCCTCTATTAATTTTTGTAATTGTGAATTTTGATGGAAAAAACATTTTAATATTTATGATGTGCAACAATTTGAATATTTATGATGACCCTGTATCATTTTCAAAAACTAAGCTGTTACTTTTGTGTCCAAAGATATTTTGCCTCCTGAAGGGCAGAAGTGTATTATTCTGTGTTTTCATGTTGAAATTTTATGGTTCTACTTTTACATTGATGTCTATACTCTACCTCAAATTAATTTTTGTGTAAAATGTGAAACAGGGGTTGATGTTTGTCTTTTTTCCTTGTAGATATTATTTCTCTAAATGTTAATTTTATTTCCTACATGCTTTTTTCCCATAATTCTATTGAAAATCAAACACCAATGAGACAATTTCAAATCAAATTAGTAGGACAGTTTCAATAATTAATACATTGCATATTGTTTCGTAGTGGTTAATTGTTGTACAAGTTGCAGACATGATATTCTATTTACAAACACTATTAGAAGCGATCCCTCTATTCATTGAATTAAGAGAATGCACTGTATATCTATCTTAACTATTTTGAATATATAGACACAAAATGGTAATTGATTTGTATCCCCTGAGCCATCTGCCCAGCTCTTTTTTTTTGTTTAGTTTTGTCAATTAAATATTATACATGTGTGAGTTCAGCAAAATATTCCCAAATAGTCCTGTAGTCCATAATAGTACTGGGTTTTCTATGTCTGGCAGTGTCAGAAGTTGTTGACTTGAGTCAGCTCAGCATGACAATGTGTTTTTTTTTTTTTTGCAGTATAATCTCTTATTTTTATTTTTTTCATTTTTATTTTATTTTATTGAAGAACAAATAGCAATGAGACAGTTTTAAATCAAATTAAAAGGACAGATTCAATAATTAATACATTGCATATTGTTTTTGTAGTGGTTTTTTGTCGTAAAGGTACATACATGATATTCCACTTAGATATTCCACTTAGAAACACTATGAGAGCAGATATCTAAAAAGTATGGAACTCTTCACAAATTTGCATGTCATCCTTGCACAGGGGCCATGCTAATCTTCTCTGTATCATTCCAATTTAGTATATGTGCTGCTGAAGTGAGCCCAACAATATGGTTTTACTTCTTAAGCTTTGGTTTAATACTTTTCTGCTGAATGGTTAAGACCAAGATAAAGCAAGAGCTATGTAACAAGAATTATAGCTTTTGTATCTAATTAAGGTGAAATCCCCTCAGGATTTATCCTGAGACCCTGCACCGCAGTTTGTAAATCTTTTGTCTGTGTCAGCCATGTGGATGAGTCATGGCCATTGCCTGACCAATTTGCTTGCTATGAAAGCCTGAGAGAATGTTTTCTCTCCATGTGACTCTCCTTAGACTCTACATCCTCAATCACTTTCCTCTTTGGCCCCATAATCTCCTTGATCAGAAAATTTGGGACACAACTGAGTTGCATGATGTTATAGTGCAGGTTCTCATATGTCCTGAGTCTTAAATGACCTTGAAAGGCTAGGGCCAAAATGTTGGCTGTCCTTGTGGCCCTCCTTTTTCTCTAATATTTGGTCTGCAAACTTAGGTTGTTAACCCTCCAGAAGAGAAGCTTATTGTTATTAACGTACATCTTAGGCTGCTGAGCTTAACATCACTATCTGTCTGAATATCAAACATCTTAGGCTTAACATGGAACAGGTATTTTTCATCAAGTATTGATATGTTAAATTTTAAGTCCCTGCAAAACATAACATAAAAAATTTAAAAAATTAACATATATTTTAAAAATAGGAATAAACAATTATATATGTTTACACATAGGTTTAGAAATCTAAC
>PVKA01051666.1:0-12098 GCA_004027165.1 Ctenomys sociabilis | reverse complement strand
TCGGGCGAGTCAGATTCAGAGGACCATCGCGACCCATCTCTAGAGCTCTCAGACCTGGCCTCCTCAAGGGCGCGCCGTGCTTCCCCTAACTCGGGCTGAGTCTCAGGGGGACCCTCTGTTTTTAAACAGGCCCTCACCATCTCCCAGATGGGGCGGACCATGGGGTCAATATCGCCCTCCTCCTCTGCAAACTGAATATTGCAGCCCAACTTCTCCCATGAGGGCAGGGTAAGCGAGCCGGTATGCCAGAACCAGGGAGCCATTATATCTAAGTGTTCAAGGAAGGAGGTCACAGTCCTCTTATCCAACCGCAGCCCACGGGACCTCAGCAACATACGAAGGGAAAGGGCAAGCGGGGAGCTGTGAGTGTTGCCCATAGCGAAAACGAAAGGAAAGAAGGGGAAGAAGCCCGATCGGCGCAGTAGCCTGCCGGGCACGCCTTTATTTTTCAGGCAAAAGGACTCTCCTCGCTGGAGGAGACACGGGTTCCCTTAGGGTGTCGCGCCCACCCAGGGCCAGGTCAAGCCACCGCTTACCTGAAGGTACGTACCACCTCTCCACTCGATTAGGGTCAGGCCAGTCCCCGTACGGGCCACCAAGTTGTCCGGCGCCGCTCCCGTCCTGCGGAAGAAGACACTCAGACACTCACAAACGGGGTTCAGCAAGCCTTTATCGAGTGGGATGCAAGCCTCTACATGTGTCCGCTAACCGCGGCTCCTACCGTGCAAGCATGTGCAACTTCCTATGCAACAGGTTATATAGTATACACAATCCAATCAGGGGGAGCCACGCAGCGCCCGCGGATAGGCCCTCAGCGACAGGGTGATTTATCATAACTAAATAAGGTGATGAGTTGTACAAAAACAAGAATCAGGAAGCAGGATATGGGCGCCATCTTTGCAGACACGATGGGCGGGGGAGCGAGGAGCGGGCGCCATCTTGGCTCGGCTCCCAACAAAATATAAACCGACTTTTCAGCAATGCTGAAACTCTTGGGAATTTAGCAACTCTTGGAGAAGGATTAAACACTTTTTGTATAAGGGAATATGCATGAGTTTTTTTTTTTTTTTTTGGCCCAGGAGTAGAATGTTATGGCATGTGTCTAGATATCACCAGAAAGTCTTATGCATTCATAAGTAGGGTTTTCAAATGTGGCTGAATCTAGAGTTTGTAATTGATTCATGGTATGATGCTCAGATTAAGGATGCTAGAATTAAGGCTGGGTGATTACTAAATCAGTCCACTGATTGGTTTGGCACCATCATAATCCAGGTAGCCTGGATACAATATAAGGGACAGAAAGAGGCTTACCTTGTCTCTTGCTTGTTTTTCTCCTTTTGGCCTGCCATGAACCGTTTCTCCTTTGTGATGTCGGTCTGCCATGCTACCTTGGCTTGGACCCAGCCAGTTATGATCTGAAACCTCTGCAAACTGTGAGGTAAATAAATCTTTCCTCCTTTCACTTTTTGTGTCAGATATTTTGTCTAAGCAATTAGAAAAGTAATCAAGATGGTATTAAATTACTTTCATGTGACTCTAGTTTTATCTTGAGCTCATAAAGCAGAACTTTTACTATTAGGTTCTAAAATACTTGTTTTTTTTTATTCAGAAACAAGATAACTAGTTTACACTAGATTTTAAGAAATGTCATCCTCCAAAAATGCCTCATATTTGGAAATAGAACTTCGAAGGGCAACTTTTAGTGTTTTCTCTTTGTGGCACTTCTCTTCTTTTGTGTATTTTTCAGTTCTTTTGAATGTACATAATACTATCAGACTATTTTTCTAACTTAATCATATTTTAGATGAAATCATTTTCTTATGGAATACTAAAACGATCACAGGGCAAAACTTTTCTTTGGTTTTCAGAAAATTCAGAAGATAGTTCAGTGCTGTTGGGAAGCCTAATTAATGTTATTAAATTTCTTTCAAATTCCAAGACAAAACATCTAGATAAACATGAAGTAGTCAAATTCTTGCCTCTTGTAATTCTGTAGAAGTGTAGTCACAAAGAGTCACTGGAACTGAAAAGTGACTGATTTGGGTATTTTCTGATAACACTAAATTGTGTTTTGTGTTCATGTCCACCATGCTTGTTCATACATGTGTGTTTACATATTTCAAGTAGAGTTTGTTATACTAGACAGAGATTCACTGAGACCCTCAACTGGTCTCAGTATAGTCATTCATTGTTTAATGATGGGGATGCAGTGTCATGATTTATAGTTAAATGGCTCCCTAAAGCTTCAGACCATCATAGGTGAGGATTGTAGGAGGGAGCGGCATCAAGAGTGTATGTTGGTCCAGTGTCTTGATGGACTTGCAGTGGTAGGTGCTGCTCTTTGGGCTCCACGATGCCACCCAAAGATGACAAGAAGAAAGATGCTGTAAAGTCAGCTAAGAAAGACAAAGACCTAGTGAACAAATTTGGGGTCAAGGCCAAAAAGAAGAAGTGGTCCAAAGGCAAAGTGCAGGACAAATTCAACAATCTGGTTCTGTTTGATAAAGCTACTTATGACAAACTCTGTAATGAAGTTCCCAACTATAAACTTATAACGCCTACTGTGGTCTCTGAGAGACCACATCATTGGCCAAAGAAGCCCTCCAGGAGCTCTTTAGTAAAGGGTTTATCAAGCTGCTCTCAAAGTACAGAGCTCCACTTTTTTGTACCAGAAATACCAAGGGTGGAGATGCCCCTGCTGTTGGTGAAGATGCATGATGAATAGGCTCAACCAGGTGTACATCTGGAAAAAAATAAAAATTTATTATTAAAAAAAGAGTGTATGATGCTGAAGTCAAGGATATGCTGCTGGGGTTGATTCACAGTGAGATGCTAGCAGTAAGGGTATGAATGCTGTCCATCCTAAGGTCAGGTATCCTGGATGAAATATAGGCAACCAAAAGAGAGTTGCAATTATCACCATTGGTAACTTGCTTGTTTTTTCTGTCTTTTTCCTGCCATGAACTGTTTCTCTTCTGTGATGTCCCTCTGCCATGCAACCCTGCCTTAAAGCCAGCCAACTATGAACTATATACAAACTAAGTAAATCTTTCAGTTAACCTGTGGGTGTTAGGCATTTTATTCCAGCAAAAGAAAATTAACTAAGACACACAGTATGAAAAAGTATTAAATGTAAATGTATCATTATGCAAACTATAGATTACTCCACACCTATATCATATGGTCTAGCCCATTTCTCTTAGGCCACAAGACTGTGCATACAATAAGCACAGTAACATAGTGGAACTTGAGGATATCATTATGTCTAAACATAACAAAAGTACAGTGAAAATAGAAGGGCAGGATTTTTCAGCACCGTTGCAACCTGATGGGGCATTCGCATATTTTTAGTCCATTGTTGACGAAAATGTTGTAAGCAGCACAGGACCACAATGCAGTTGTTTTTGTGATAGCCCTGTCCCTGACCTCCAGCTTCTATGTATAAGATTAGAGAAAATTAATTCACAGCAAAAAAATCTAAAGAGATGTTTAATTCCTTGAATGATTTGTCTGATATTTGAAATTGGAATGATTTTAAAGATGTGAGCCAGGCTTTACTTTTTAATAGACCTAAGAGCCCAGACTTCAAGCCAGTTTACAGAAGGGCACACAGGGCTCTGGGAGCCCTCACTCTTACCATACTGGTTCAGGATTGGCTTTTTAGGATTCTGAGACCCTGGAGGCCAGAGGCAGCAAAACTCTTGGAAGAAAACACATGTGCTGAGGAATTGTGAGCATCCATTTATCTCATTTTTATTTTTTAATACTATTTATTTATTCACTTATTTTTAGGGAAGGGTGTACAGGGTGTTCAGGGTCTCGCTACTAGATCAGACTCATAGTGATGCGCCTTTTTACAGCCTCCCAAGAGCTGGGATTACAGGCGTACACCACCACACCCAGTCTCAACTGCTGTCTCAGTGCGCCCCCCCCCCAGGGGCGGGGGAAGGGCTAGCAGGGCAGGCCCAGGGATCAAATCTCTGGCCCCTGCACCTGACTGCAGGCGCTTTAATCCACTGAGCTTTTTGGCCAACCCTGTAAGCATCCATTTAAAATCTATGAATTTTATTTTAAAGTGAAAAAAATAAAACTAAGAGTTTCAAAATAGGTTAGTAGGAGAGTTATAATAGTATGTTGTATACAATATTGTCTTCACTGTAGTAACTAGAGTACAAGATGTAAGTATCCAAACAATACTAGCACAAACCTTTATTTTCAATGAGCTAAGAAAAATTAGCTGTATAATTATCTTTACTGTCCTGTGTATAAATACATATTTTTCTTTCCCTTTATTCTTTTCCCCCATCACTATTTGTTTTTTCCTTTGGACAGTTTTTTTTTTTTCCCAACTCACAATATCTCATAATATTGTCTCACTAGTGTAAGATGCATTTTGGATCTTATTTACGCTTTCAGTTTCTTACACTAGTGAGACAATATTATGTTGATATGTATGGGTCTGATTTATTTCACTTATGAGTATGCTCTGAAGTTGTATCCATTTACCTACAAGAGTTTCCAGTTAATCCTTCTTTATGGTTTAGTAGTACTCCATTATATTAAAAAAGCCATACAGTTTTAATCCATTCCTTGGTTGAGGGGCTTATGGGTTGTTTTCAAGATTTAGCTATTGAAAATTGTGGTGCTATAAATGTGGGTAAACCTATGTTATTGTGGAATGGTGTTTTTAATTTTTCTGAGAGGATACCTAGAGGGAAATATCTGGGTTAAATGGGACTGCTACTCTAAGTTTCTTTCTTTCTTTCTTTCTTTCTTTCTTTCTTTCTTTCTTTCTTTCTTTCTTTCTTTCTTTCTTTCTTTCTTTTTTTCTGTATTTGTGCAGTCTCACTATGCAGGTCAGACTCATAGTTATCTTCTTGTTTTCAGCCTCCTCAGAACTGGGATTACAGGTATGCATCACTATGCCCTGTCTTTGTGGCTGGTTCAGTGGTTGGTGCAGTGTTTAGTACCAGGGGTAGAACCCTGGACCCTGTGCTTGCCTAAGCAGGCATTTAGTCTGCTGAGCTATCTTGCCAGCCATCTCTACCCCTACTTTTTTTCTTTTTTTTTTTTTTAAGAAACTAGACTTATTTATTCAAAAGATGAAAAAAGATCTGTCCTCATTAAATTTTATGCTTTGCAATACCTTTGAAAACTAAAAGCAAAAATTTTCCAGTTATATAAACTCAAAATATTTAATACCTCTAGACATAGCATATACAAAATAACAAAGATCATAATGAAGAATAAAGAGCTCTCAAAATGGTAGTTATGCAGGCCTACATAAAATATATTATTTTATCCTTGCAGTCAAAGGTTTCATTGTGGCCAGTCCTTTGGCCAAATGTTCTTTACCACACCATTGGCTTTTCGTTCTTAATATCCAACATAGATGCAATGCAATTAATGATTCCATCTTCCAAAAGCAGACTTCATTGAAATTTTTCTTAATCCACCAAGGCAATATTTCCAAATCCAAGCAAATGAGACCAAATTTCTGCCAGAGCACAGAATATCTGTGCTCAGCACCCAGTGCAGTTTTCAAATACTCCTGAATTTCATCTTAACTGGCAGCATTTCCATCTGTACTCGGATTTTCCAAGCTCCAACGAGAGTCTCTAATATAGTTTACAACATACAAGGGCCATCTCTTTGGAAAGTCTAAAAAAAATTTGAAATGAGTGACAAAGTTTTTTAAGTCATGTGATCAGGCAATATCACAGTAGTGACCCCACTTTGGGTACCAATTATTCCTTGGTTTGGGGTATTTGGAAGGAGAACAATATAGTACAGGATGGGTTTTACAATAGTGTTCCATAATGAATTATCCCAGAATCACATACTGCAAGTGTAGGAAATCTGTCCACAAAGTAAATAGTAAAGAATCCAGCTGAGTGCCTAGAGCTTCTAACAATGCCTCCTACCAGTTCAAGCAGAGGCCCAGAAACCACAGCTGAATTCAAGCACCTATAATATTTGAATAATTGAATGTCAATAGAATACCCATCTCTGACACCACTAAACAAAAAAGGGGATACAAATGAAGGACCATTTTGTATTTGTATATACAGAACAGTTAGGACAAATACACAGCTACTTTTGCATAATTCTATGAGAAGCAAGATTTGCACTAATAGTGTTTGGACAGGATATCCTGTCTGCTTCTTGTACTATGGAAAACCACTAAGAAGATAACAATGTAAAATCTATTAATTATTGAAAGTATCCTATTAATCAGCTTTGAAACTGTCTCATTGATATTTGTCTCTCAATAAAATTTAAAAAAAAAAAAAAAAGCCCATTGGGATGGGGCTTCCCCTTAGTGACACTACCCATTGTATTAACCCTATCAGTGACTCATCCAGTTATCATACCCTTAATCCTTGCATCACATACTCACGGGTTCAGCTACTTCCCAATGCCTCCCAGTTAGGACATGAACTCTGAGGGAGACATTTAGGTATAAGCCATAGAATTCCTACCCTACAAGCTGAAAAGTTGTGGTGGGTAGCTAACTGGTGGTCAACCTCATACACCCAGGTGAACTGAACTAGCGGGATCCTGGGTTCAGGAGACCTTCTGAAGGTTGTGCCAGCAATCTAAGGGCAGAACAGGAGAAGATCCCAAAATGCTGTTAGGGATGCTTTTTGGAGAAGCTTTTCAAGCTGTCAGGAGTTGCTAGTTCTCTTGCGCTGTTCTGCTGGCTTTCCTAATAAACTTTGGGGAACCTTTGGTCCTCATCTGCAGCATCAATTCCTGGCTCCAAAGAGGAGCTGCTCAGCCTCATAAAGCTTTTCTGATGGGAACTCAGCTTTCATCATCGGTGTAGAAGCTCTGACCTCTCTTTTGCTGATATCAGCTGTGGTACTTTGAGGGGATCTGCTGCTTACCTTGACCATTGCTTCTTAGTTCCATTCAAATCCCTCAGCCTGGCAACACAGATCCTCCATCCCACTGGCGTAGACTTCTTAGCTTCCACCACTGACCTTTGGGCCTTTCTGGCACAGATCCATGGAGCAGGCCTGCATGAGACTTGCTGTGGTTTCTGGGTGTACCCCTACATTTTAAAGAAATCTCCACACTGATTTCCAAAGAGGTTGCATCAGTCTGCACTTCCACCAGCAGTGGAGCAGCGTTCCTTTTTCCCCACAGGCCCTCCAGCTTTGTTATTGGTTATTTTTTGATGAAAATCATTCTTTCTGGGGTAAGGCAGAATCTCAGTGTTGTTTTAATTTGCATCTCTTGAATAACCCATGATGTCAAACATTTTTCATGTATTTATTTGCCTAAAATCTGTGACTAATGTGTTAATTAAAAAGCTTTTACATGTGAAATAGTAGGTCTGAAAAGTAAATGTGCAGAGTGATTTGCATTTCTGAGTGTTTGCAAGAAGTGACAGATTATAAATGTTTGTTTTCTAAAACACAAACAATACTTTAATCTCAATATAATTAGTGCTCAGTTCTTGCTTGGGAGCTCATAGCAAAGCTCCTATTAAACAATAGAAAAGGTTCCCTTTTCCAGTCAATCAACTCTTGGAAATGTTAAGAAAGCTGCCCACCAGCCCCTGTCTCATTGCAGAGGGGCTGTCACAATTAAGGCAGCTTTCCAGTATTTTGGGAACCGACATGCCTGTGGTTGATTTGATTTTGTGGCTATGCTTTATCTTGCTAATTCCTGAACCTACCTACAAAAGGTCCTTGGGTAATCTTTTCACTTTAAACATTCAGAATAATGGGAATTATGCTTTATGCTGCTAGTTTATGATGCTCCTTGACAGGATTTAAGATACTCTATGGCATGACACATGTAAGATAAAATCCCTGTATAACAGAGGAGAGTTTCATTTGTCATTGTGATAATTTGAGGTTTTTCTCAGTAAGAGTATATTTTGAAAAAAGTATTTTTCCTTTTAAAAAATATTTTCCTTAGAGATATGATTGAGACTTGTTTATGGTAGTTACAATTCTACCTAAATTAGACTTTATGAGAACAGAGATTTTTAAAAAATTTATTCTGCAAGTAG
Organism: Ctenomys sociabilis; assembly: GCA_004027165.1. Taxonomy (NCBI): domain Eukaryota; kingdom Metazoa; phylum Chordata; class Mammalia; order Rodentia; family Ctenomyidae; genus Ctenomys; species Ctenomys sociabilis. Next base: position 4,072 of record PVKA01051666.1, on the reverse strand, counting down.
TGTCCCATATAGGACCTGGTGTAGGGAATATGTTTAATGCATGCTTCATAGGATGTGGCAGTTCTAGATTTCTGACAGGTATTTAGAAGATAATATTTAACATGCTATTCATGATCTGTGTGTTAACTTATTTTATTAGATTGAGGGCTGGTGATCCTGAATTTTTTAAGGTTCCTTAAAGAATTAAAATCAGATGATTTAAAAAATCTACTAGTTTATTTCTCTTCTCTTTCCCTCCTTTTTTTTTTCCTTTGGTCCTTTTGATTTCTTTGAATCAAGAGTTTGGGATCATGGAACTTCTGGAATCTGAATGACTTTGAGATAGCTTTGATTTTTGGACCTGACCAGGGGCACAGTGGTCTGAAGGACAGACTTGCTGGGGTACAGCAATGTGGACAGAGAATAGGGATGCCAAGGAGTGAAGATGGGGGTTGTGATTTTGACAGGGAAGAGTCATGATGATTTTGATAAACTCACTGAGAAGAAGGCTATTCCACTATGGCAAGAGTATTGTACACATTGTTCTTGTGTGTGGTATTCCAGTACAGTCACCTTGATGAATGATAGAGAATTCAGAAGTAGGCCCTGAAGCTGTATTTCAGGTCACACACTTCAAGAGTTTTGGAGTGATTTGGGCTGTGCATTTCCCAGCAAGACCTGTATGCACTGTCTCAATCTGAGAAAGCTTTCTTCTCTTACACTTCTTCCTTTGGGATTTATCCTTGGACAGATGAACTAGCAGTGTGCTTCCTAGGCGACTTTGTGTTTTCCCAAGGTAGGAACCATGCCTCTTTGCCAAGAGCTAGAGTTAACAAGCTCGTATTGGAAGTTTAGTAGAACAAAGGGAGGATTTCACATCACATAACAGAAAAGATATCACTGAGCATCCCTCTGCCTAATCTACCACTGCCCCCGGATGCCTTTGAAACTATGTTTTCAGGTCTATTGGATCAGTTGGGTGTCCTTTAGACTGTCTTCACTCAGGTCCACCAGGGAGAGGGAGTTTTACTCCTCCTTGGATTCACTTGCTCCAGGTCAGTGTGGGCTCAAAAGGAATGGTTCCTCTGCCCTAACATGGAAGACAGTGGTGGTGGTGTGGGTGTACAATATTGAATTGGTAATCCCAATACTGCCATTTACAAGATAAGCTTCATGGGCTCATCATTATTGGAGCTTATTATAACTGAAAAAGTAGACAGTCATCTTATTTTCAAGATATTTATAAAGAGTGGTATAGGAAATTAATCTCAAATCTCTCAGACACAGAAAAAGTCTGATAATATGCCTCCAGATTGCTTTCTCCTTTTCTGTAATATTTACTTTTTGTCCTCTGAGAAAGAGGTGAGTGAGGGACTCAACCCAAAGAGACTAGGAGAGACTCTCTATGTTCTCTAAAACTTCATACTTTTAAAAATATGAACAGAATAAGAGGATTATGACTAACATGGATTATAATTTAGATGAAGCCTTTGTTGTTCTTTCATGATTCTCATAAGGTTTCTTAACAAGGTTTTCTTTTCTGTTTTACCTACAAAACTATATGTTTCTTCCTGAGAAGTGAGACTGTCACACTTCAAAAAATTTACAACTTTTGGGAGAGTTCTTGTGCTTTCTTACCAATTCTTATTTCTTACTCTTTTGCATACATGCCAAATGTACCTGAAAAGTGATAAAACTTACCATAAAAATAGGAAAAATGATTAATTCTATTCAATATAGCACAAAATAGATGCATAATATATAGGAAATATCAATGTTAAGTAACTCAGACTTTAAGAGAAGGCTTTTTTGGTGGTACTGGGGATTGAACTCAGGTCCTTGAGCTTGCCAGGTAAGCCCTTATTCTACTGAGCCATCTCCCCAGAAATAAGTCCAACTTTCAGAATTCAGAGGTTTAGTTGTCACTCTGCAGTGAAAAAGAGCAGAGTCCATCATGAAGTTAGGGAGAGGACAGGGCCAATCAACCAAGGTATACACTAGATGTTACTATAGTTCTGTGCTAAAGCCATGACTTACATTGCTTTTGTAAGGCTGGTCTTCCATTTAGACATTTCCCCATGGACTTTTGATCCAAGAATTTGCACAGCTAGAATGCTTCTGAAGAGTCCCTTAGAAGGGGCCCTACTTTGTGGAAAAGTGCTTCTGTATTACCCTCCCTATACCCAGCAGAGAGAGTGATGTAGCCAAGATGGTGTTTCTCTCCTCCAGGAGGCTACTATCTAATAGAGGCCAAAAGAGAAAACAAATACGTAGTATTCAGAGTCTGAAGGTCTGTGGGCTCCAGGGAAAGTAAGGTTTACAAGGTGGTGCAAGGCAAGAGAAAGTTGCATGAAGCAGTGCAATTGATTTTGAGTATTTTTCAAGATGATAGAGGGTGTAGGGGCAGTGACATTAGCTCGGACAGGACAGCACCCATGCAGGAAACCCCAGGAAGCACAATAAGAAAAAAGGAAGCAGACTACCCTTTTTACCATGTATACTTGCACAGATTATTACTTTTTTGTCAGTCACCTAGTGTAGATTTTTAAAGTAAAGACACGGTGTGAGGCAAGATAAAAAAGGAAATTAATTTAATGTGAAGGCTCTTAAGTCTCGAGGGGTGAAGAGCAGAGTTAATTTAGTAGACAGTGGATGTTTATGGAGGATAAGGGGTATGCAGCAACCCCCTGCAGGTGGTGGTTAACCTCAAGCTGGTTTTATAAACCCTTATAATCTTAAGTGTTGCCATTAAGGGATAGGTTAAGAGAAAAATGGGTGGGGCAGTTCAGAAAAAGCAGACAGGTTATGGATCACAGCAGACCAAAGTAGGGCAGGGCAATAGGAACAGCAAAGGAGGACCAGGAGAACATGCATTGGGAAAGAAACCTAAAGGGAAAACCAGGCCCAAAAGTTCCATGAGATGTCTTGTGCTTCCTTGGCACTTTGCTAGGGAAAAGGTCATCAACAGATTCAGAACAACTGGCCCAGATTCACAAATGAAAAACAAAAGTTAAGAGACAGCAAATAGGGCCGGGGAGATGGCTCAGTGGAATAAGTGTTTCCCTGGCAAGCACAAGGGCCTGAGTTCAATAACTGGTTCTGAAAGAAAAAGAGAGAGATAGCAAATAATCCATCCTCTTTTCTTTGTAACTTACCCACTCTATGGAACTGTATTATTAACAGAAAATAGACTAAGAGAGCAGAGCTGGGAAAATAATAACATGGAGGAGAAACAGAGTGTGGAGAGAGGTGCAAATTCAGTCAACAGGGACCAAAGCCAAGAAAGACAGAGAGGGACACAGTGTTAAGAGAAAACCAATGTGTGGCCATTCACTCAGATGCTGCTAGAAGGCTCCGAGGTTGACAGTGGACAGGGCTCCTGGACTGGAGCTAGGAAGCTTGCCTGGCACTGACCTTGGAGAGCAGAGTTTCTGAAGGGTGATGGAGGGAGAAGCCAGAATGAAGGTAATGAAGAGAGTTGTTAGTAAATTTTGTAAAAGGATTTTTGATCTTTCCCTTAAAAATTCCTTCCACTTAAACCCTGAGGGGAACTGACTGACCTTATCAGATACAAAAGTTACATTTTTTGTTATATAGGTCTTGCTTTATCTTGGTCTTAACCATTCAGCAGAAAAGTATAAAAATGAGGTATGTAAAATAAAGCCGTAATAATGTGCTTAGCTGTAAATGGCTCTAGCCGACAACTTCTGTGGATAGCCCACTACTATTGTGGGCTGCCGGACTGTGTTGGAGTGTTTCGCTGAATTTAAGCACCTATAATAATTGAATGCCAATAGAATACCCATCTCTGACACCACTAAACAAAAAAAAGGGGATACAAAGGGAAGACCATTCTGTATTTGTATATACAGAGCAGTTAGGAAAAATACGCAGCTACTTTTGCATAATTCTATGAGAAGCAAGAATTGCACTAATAGTGTTTGGACAGGATATCCTCCTGTCTGCTTCTTGTGCTACAGATAACCACTAGGAAGATACCAAATGTAAAAAGTATTAATTATTGACACTGTAGTATAAATTAGCTTTAAAAAAGATAGGTATACAGCTACATTCTCTTAATTCATTGAATAGA
>PVKA01051665.1:0-12081 GCA_004027165.1 Ctenomys sociabilis | reverse complement strand
AGGGGGAGGGGAGGACCAGGAGGGGAGAAGGATGAGGGGGAGAGAGAGGGGGAGGAACTAAAAACCAGTAACCAAACCTGAGGGATGCCCTGCTAATGAGGCAGTGTGAACAGCAGTCCTATTTTGCTTTAGTGCTAGATATAAATGGATCCAGCCAAATGTCTGGTCTGGAAGGAGGCAGTTTACATTTTCAAACTTGAGTAATCCATTTTTTATTTTATTACTAGCAAAATAAAGGAAAGCTCAGCCAAAAAGAGGGAACAGACAAATAACTGCAGAGCAATATTCAGCCACTGTTCTGTAACTTCAGTACAGTTATTCTAGTGATCATGAAATGCAGTTAAGGAACAGGATAGAGTTGAAAAGAAAGCCAAAAGGTGGAAGAACAGAAAGAAGGATGGAAGGGGACTAGGGAAAAAAGGAGAGATGGAGGGAAGAAAAAATGAAATAGCTTTCTCCCCGATTCAGTCTTCCCTCCTAGCCATGTCCCTCCCAGCACCACAGCTGGATTACTAAAGGTGCAGAATGAAAACCCACAGGAACTAGGAAGTGCATGTTACTTCGGTGCAGCCTATGCAGGAGTGATTAATAAGGATTTAACTCTGACAAAGAAACAGAAACAGAATTAGGAATCACAATCCTCCAGCACTGAGTTAAATTTTATCAGCCTTACAAACTAAAATGGAAAAAATCTAAACAACCCAACCAGTCACCGATGGTCATGTCTTCTGAGGGTACACCAGTACGTGTAACCCTCCTCGCACCACCCTCCCAGGGTCCTTGGCTGTGAGCGCACCCAGCGCTGCCAGTCGCCCCCAAAACCACAGTGCCCACATATGTAGCTTTGCACGATCATCAGCACAACAATTTTACCATGTCAGTTCTTCTTGGCAATTAAATTTCTGTCTTGGAATTTCTCAGAATCACGATGGCATGAGCATTGAAATATTTCCAGTGCAAGTTCATGGGCACCCATGTTGGAATATATGCTTTTTGTATGTACCTGTGCTGAAAAATGTTCAGTACCAACTATTCTCTTAGAATTGTAGTTTTATTTATTTTTATCACTAACTTTTACAGGTGAGAAGCAAGGAACCTGACATTAATTTTTATTGAAATACTTTTTGGAAATTTTCATTGAAATTCACTTCATATGTGAATTTAGGTCTTTAGAGAAGAACACAGATATGAAAAACAAAATTAGTTCATAAGACATTTAGGAGGCAGTGAGTATTTAAACAATACTTTCCAAAAGTATTTAAATAATATTTTCCAAAAGAAAAGTATCTCTGTGACACAATCAGTTGTATAGCTAGAGAACAAGAGTGTAGGGACCTGCCACCCAGACCCAGTTTCCTGGCCAGGCAGAGACAGGAGAAGAAAAATAGACCTCGTGCATTAATAGCAGCATCCCCCCACACACACTTAGACAGCTTAGACACAAAGCACACACACACTTTTTGTTTACATCTTCAACGGTACACATTTTAAGTTTTAGTTTAAAGTTCAGTGAATTTGGCAGCAAACATTAAATTTGGTTGTTGGTTAGGTCCAATTTCCTCAGTGATAAAACCCATCCATTGAGAAAACTACTGAAGGAGCATAATGTTCCCTCAGAGTTCTCACGTAGGCCTTGGACAATCCCAATGGGGTCAGAGCAGGATTGGCCACACGGCCTAGCTGAGCGAGAAAGCAGGGTTGGCTGCTGATGGCTTTCTTAACGCTAGGTTGCAAACCAGAATGTGTGGGCTCTCTTCTGGCTTCTAGGAGTCCAAGGGGCCTCTCTGCCCTTGGGGCTGAGCCAGTCATACTCCAGGTGCTGGTACTTTGTTCCTGGAGAGTTCATCTCTGGGAGAACAGCATCTACTGTGCTGTCAAGAGGCTGTGGGAGCTTCACAGGTGGGCTCAGGAGAGGCTGTCCAGCTGGAAGTGCTGCTGCTGGAGGGAGCTTGTTCTTGTAAGGTCCAGTTAGCTCTTTTGAGATTGAGTTGTGGGGGAGACCTGACCCCCAGATCACTCTCTGGCTTCCTGTTTGCCCAAGTGAGCTCTCCCTCCAGCTCCTGCCCCGAAGCCTTCACTAACACCAATCTGATACAAGCGCTAGCCCTTGGACTATAAGCTAAATAAACATCTGTTCTGCAGCATAGCGCAGCTGAGGTGTCTCCTCACACGGGGAGCAGTACACTTCATGCCTCAGACTGGTCAAAGGGCCGCTGAAACACCACTTCCCCCCGGGAAGCCTTCCCTGATGTCCTTGGAGTATGCCAAGGGTTCTCTAAAGGTTCCCTGTTCTTGCTTTTTGCTGTACTGACTCCAGCAACCCTGACCCTACCACAAAGAAAAAAAAAAAAAGAAAGAAAGAAAGAAAAACACTCTTCTTCTTTTCTGAATTTCACAGTGCTGGGCTACACTAAAAAGTACCTTGTCAGTTTCACACAGTCATACATACACAAGTCAGTCAACTTTGCCAACACACCTAGGTTTTATATGACCAAACAACTGAAATTAGCAGGAAAAGCCTCCCACAGTTCCCTCAGCCTCAACAGTTTGTTCTATCAGTAGCCCTGTGTGTGCGGGGTGAGTTTATCCCTACGGACCCACATGCGGTACAAAGCCTTGGTGCCAGAACGACTAAGGTCGGCACAGTGGGCTGAGGCTGGGATGGGGGCATGAGCCCCTCAGCTAGTAACACAACACAGTGTGGGTCATCCAGAGGGTTAGCTTGTTCCGGGACTAAAAGATATGTTGCCACTTCGTGTGACTACACATACTGCTAACGGAAACAGTAACGTTTTTACTGTCTCTATTTTTCCTTTTTATCCACTGAGGGGTTTTTTGGTTTGTCTGCTGTTGTATGTTTATGGTACTGGGATTGAACTCAAAGCACTCGAACTAACCTACACCTCCAGCCCTGTCTCTTTTTTTATTTTGAGGCTGGATCTCAGTAAATTGCGTAGTCTAGGTTCAAACTTGTGGTCCCCCAGCCTCAGCCTCCCAGAGTTCTAGGATTATAGGCATTCAGTGCCACAGAGCTTACATTGTTTCAGCAACAAAATCAGCTTTCTCTGTGCTTTTTGTTTCTAGCTGTTTTGTTTCGCTAGTTTGATTCTGTTGTTCTGGGAATCAGACTCAGGGCGCCCTACTACTGAACTGCATCCCCGGCACCTTATTTTTTATTCTGATGTGGTCTCGCTCAACCCTCAAGCAGGACTGAGACTTGCAAACCTTCTGCCTCAGCCTCCCTCGGCAGGAGGTTACTAACTGGTTATCCATCACAACGGAAGCAAATCAACTTAAACATAAATAATACAACGCTGGTGTTCTCTGCCTGTGATCCGAAGGTCAGGGGCCACGTGCCCCCCCATCGGCTCCACCCTCCCACTCTCAAGGCTGCAGTCCAGGCTAAGCAGGGCTCGCTCACATTTTGGAGGCTCTGAGGGTAAAGTGGCTTCTGGGTTCCCGTTGGCTGGCTTCAGCTTCCTGAAGCTACGGAAGGGGACCTGGGGTCGTTGCTGGCCAAGGGGTGGCCCGGCCCAGAGGCTGGAGCCTTATCTGTGGCCCCTGCTCCGCCACAGGCCCACGGCAGCAGCAGTGGGCTGCAGCGCTGTAGTGCCTGAAAGCTCTCGGAGCCCCAGCTCTTCTGCCTCGGTCCTGGCACGCGAAATCTGAGATTGGCTCCACATCACCAGCTATCCAGCCATCTCCCTCTGCTGATCGGCATCTGAAAAGCCCCCCCCCCCCCCAGCAGCGTCTAGCTTAGCTTTGGATTAAATAATCAGAGAACCAAACTCTGGGGACATTTGAGGAATTCCACAAGCGCACGTGTGGGCCCTCAGATCATTCACAGGAAGGTGTTCTCCTAGCCAGATGTTAAGAAGTCTTGCATTATAATTTTGAGATTCTATATTCTGCATTTTCCATATGTTATCTATTAACAAAACATTTAAAAGTAGAAACTGAGATAGTTCATAATTCTGATAAAAATGTACTTTAATCAGTAAGTATATTATTTTATATGACATCACTATAATTTGTAAACATACTAAATGAACTGGATGATCAGAAATATACATGAATAATATTGATCAAATTAAAATGGTAAATTGTACATGTTTCTATTAAATTATTTTCAGAGAACTATGTGTCTCTGACAATTGCAGAAATATCATTCCCTTTAATGATATATTTTATTTATTTATAATGATATATTTTTAAATGAATGTGAGAATTTATACAAACATCATACGTTTCTTTTGCTAACTTTTTTCTTTTTCTTTTTCTTTAATTTCTTTCTTTCTTTCTTTCTTTCTTTCTTTTTTTTTTTTTTTTTTTTTTTTTTTTTTTTTTTTTTTTTTTTTTTTTTTTTTTTTTTTTTTTTTTTTTTTTTTTTTTTTTTTTTTTTTTTTTTTTTTTTTTTTTTTTTTTTTTTTTTTTTTTTTTTTTTGCATTGTTAGTACAGGAGATACAGAGTCTACAGTGTCTCACCACTAGATCAGACTCATAGTGATCCACCTATGTTCAGCCTCCCAAGCACTGGGATTATAGGCACGTGCCACTATGCCCAGTCTCAATCTCAGCACGCCCTGGGAGGGGGAGACCAATATGGCATGCTGGGGATTGAACCCTGGCCATCACACTCTGCCTAAACAGGCACTTCAGTCCACTGAGCTATCTGGCTGGACCTTTTAAGGTCTTGTTTTTTTTTTTGTTTGTTTGTTTTTTTCTTTTTTCTTTTAATCACCAATGAAAAGGTCTAAAACAGTAATTCCATCATGATTTAAATTTATATCAGATTAGACAGGCATCTTTACATACAAACATGAAATAGTACAATAGGCGGTTAAATTGTTTTAGAGATAAGCTAAATTAATTAAAATATACAATTGATCAGCATTATGCAATGTTAAAGAATAGTTAAAAGATTTGGGAATTTTGTGTATTCTGAAGAAGAAATCACGTGTCTCTACTATCACTCTTTGACAGTGTAAAAGACAGAATACTGTTCAGTTTACACTAAGTGAGTTAATGAATGAGATTTAGGGCAGGTAGGAAGCCCATTGATCTTCTTCATAAGCCACTCAGTGAAATGATCAGAGCTAACCTTTGTTTTTCATCCACAAAAGGTTATTAGACGTCCAAGATCCTCTCAAGCATCATATTCCACAATCATGATTTACAAAGGCTCAATCTCTGCTCATGATGTTTCATTGAAGATTCATGTTCAGGGGCTGAGGAGATAGCTCACTAGAACAAGAGCTTGCCTGGCAAGTGCAAGAGCCTGAGTTCAAGTCCCCATTCTGAAAAAAAAAAAAAAAAAAAAAAAAAAAAAAAAAAAAAAAAAAAAAAAAAAAAAAAAAAAAAAAAAAAAAAAAAAAAAAAAAAAAAAAAAAAAAAAAAAAAAAAAAAAAAAAAAAAAAAAAAAAAAAAAAAAAAAAAAAACAAGAAAGAAAGAAAAGAAAAGAAAAAGATTCACGTTCATATATAACAAAATTTAAACAGAATTTTTCTAAGGAAAATTTTTAAATCAATTAAGATTTTAGTAAGATTTCATCAGGATCACAAGAGATACAGTATGCTTTCAGCAAAATGCTGTCAGTCTTCCAGAAGTTGGTCCATAGCCCCGAGGGAGAAGGCACAGGCAGTGCGAGTGGAAGGAAGGAATGTTCTGGAAGCGACACTGGACGTTCTCTGAAGAAGCTAAGGTGGGAGCCACGGTTGCACCTTCCTCTTCAGCTTGGGGCTGAGAGGAGGTGGGAGCATGTCACTTAGAAAACCCATCCCAGTGTGCTGAGAGTGAGGCAGGCCTTGAGGAAAGGGAGAGGCAGCCTGCACAAAAGGGTCGGGGACCACAGGCCCTGGCTCCTAATACTTTTTCAAAACAATGTTTTCAAGCAGATGATATATTGTTCATACAAGCACTAGCATCATGTACCCAGCTCAGGAGAGGAAAACAAGTGGCAGATAGTTTTTTAGATCTCCAGCAATTATTCTTCTGTGCAAACTAATCATCCTAGCTCTCTCTTCTCTGTGTTTCCCTCTGCTTTGACCTAAAGACCTTTCCTCTTCATCTATTGGCAGTAGAAGCTGGAAACAGCCTCTTAGCAGACCTTTGGACAGCAGGTGTTCATGGGACACAGGGTCAGCAGACCCTCAAGGCCAGGTCCAGGATCTTAGGGGAGACAGGAGAATGTTACAGTAGGATGCAGCCTCAGAGTCATGAGTCTGACTTCCACCGAGACAAATCTGAGCTGCAACTTCTGTCTTTGGTCATCCTTGGCTTCGGCATGGATAGCCTGGGATGGGGAGTATGAGCTCCCCAAAGCTGAACATTTCTACATAGAATCCCAGTTTGTTAGGAACAGCAATGCAATATCTAACTGGCTTCTACCAACAGCTTCTACGTGATATTATTCTGTTAGCTAGAATCCAACAGAATAATTTTTGACCAATATGTTCCCCCGCTTATGATGATCTTACTATACTTACTAATTTCTACCTTTTTTTATTTTTTGAAGCTCTTCTTCTTAAAAAATGATTGGGATATAGTTCAGGAATGCAGTACCTTGCTGGCTAGTGTGAGGTAGTAAGTTTGATTCCTAATACAAAAAAAAAAAAAAAAAAAAAAAAAAGATTCAAAAGTAGCAGAATATTTTATACAATACAGTAAAAATTAACAATCTACAGTTATGGGCAATGGCATTGCTGGATCTCCCCAGCAGGCTGCTCAGTACTATGCTCAGAATACCAAAGAATGTGCTGTATTTCCATTCTTATAGATTGCAACTGGTTTATGAATGCATCGAGAGGTGAGAGAAGAGTAAAGGAAATACAGTTGAATGTTGTAAAAGACACAACAGTGTTGAGCTCTAGAGGAACAATGGAAGCTTGACTAGAGAAGGATAGTAAGCTCAATCCAAAGATATGTTGGGGACTCAACAGTGTTCTATTCTCAACCCCAGTGCGCCAGAACAGGACAGTGCTCAGAAAGGTGGCTCTTTGGTTTTCCAGCTGCTGTTTCAGCTATGCCTCCTCCTTTATTTTGAACATGTTAACACTGCTTTTTTTGTTGCTTCAGGTATTATTTGTCAATTTCCCCTATGGAAAGCAAGTATCTACGTCTTGCCGCACAGAGGCACAGCCATGTGCTCTCAGCCCCCCAATAGATCAAGACCACAACTTTCCTTATAAATATTCTACATTGGGCTGGCACACAGTGAGTATAGTTACCACAGCTGAGTCACCCGATGTCAGTCTCCTGAAAGCTTTCTGGGGGGCAGTAACTTTTTTCTTGATTTATTTGGTGGGTGTCCACTGATTTTCTTTCCTGCCCCAGTTATATAGGCCTCTCCTCAATTCATGCAACACGTCACATTTACTAGATGAACAATTGCTTTATCAAATATTTTTTAGAAGAGCCAAGCTGACATAAGTTAAGTAAAATTAATCAGGCATAGCAAGACAACTGCCCCACTCTCTCCTTTCTATGTGGAAATTTATGGCTGATCTCATAGAAACAGTATATTAAGGGTGACCAGGGACTGGTAGGGTCAGGGACAGAGGAACAGAGGATGGTGAGGGGCAAATGTGTGCAGCTGAACAGGAGGAATAACTTCTAATTTTCTATAACACAGTAGAATAGCTGTAATGATGGGGCCAGGGAGATGGCTCAGTAGGAAAAGCACTTCCCTGACAAATAGCTTGACAGATCAATAACAATAATATTGAATCAGTAATAAAAAGTTTCCCAACAAAACATAAAATATATATATATATATATAATGTCAAAAATAAATAAATAAATAAATAATAAAACAAAAACAAAAACAAATAGCTTGAGTTCAATCCTCGGTTTCACAAAAAAAAAAGCTATGATGGGGAACAACTGTATATTTCAAAACTGCTGAAGGGAAAGGTTGAATGCTCACAGCACAAAGAAATAGCTAACTTCTCTAGCTTATGAATATGTCATTCACTGATCTTATTATTGCACTGAAATATTATATACTACTCGTAAGCATGTACACATATTACATGTCAGCTGAAAATGCCCACTTCCCAGACTTGGTATGACCACCCTCAGGCCCTTGATTCTCAACCTGCCCCTCCCTTTTCTTCATCTTGTTGACGTACCATCTCCAAGATCCTAGGAGTTCATAACTGTTGACTAATTCTCTTATTTTCTTAGAATGTATTTTCTGTAGTTCTCTACAAAGGGATATATCGAAGGTAATCTATTTACCATCCTGAATATCCTCTTTATTTTGCTCTCTTGCTGAATTGATGACTTTTATACACATCAAATTCTAATTCATTTTTCCTCAGAATTTTGAAGGCATCATTCCTTGTTTTCTGACTTCCAGTGCTATTGAGAAATCTGATCCCACTCCAGTTCTTGACTTTCATGTGAAGCCTAACAATTTTCCCTCTGAAAGTTGTGATTATCTTTCTTCATAATACTAGGACATTGTACGATGACTTGCTTAGAGATGCACTGGCTTTCATTGCTGCCTCTGGATGTGACGTGAGCACCTTCAGTCTGAAAACTCGACTCTTAGTTCTGTGACACTGTCTTGAATTCTTTCTAAATATTTCCTTTGCCACTGTTTTCATAGTTTTTCATTCCTTGGACTTTTGTTCAGATTTTCAAACTTCTAGCACAATCTTAATTTCCCTGTTTTCTGCTCATTTTCTATACTTTGTCTTTTGTTCTACTTGGTGCGAAATTTTGTCACCCTATTCTCATTCTTCTGTGCTTGCCATTTCTGCACCTAGTTTTTTCCCAAGAAAGCTTATTTTTCTTTAACACTTTGTACTCACAGTGATGCAGTCATTTTATTTGTTCCCCAATTTTTTAGACAAAAAAAAGGAATGAGAGTTCCACTGAAGAAAAGCCTTTAGAGAGAAGTTGGCAGCATTTCACACCAGTTAGCATTGGATTTGCTCATTCTGAGGAGCACTGTTCTTTTTTTAAATTATATTTTAACTGATCCATAAAAGCAAAAATGTTATATATTTATAAACATTTGTAAATAATTGTACATATTGATGCTGCTGCATATGTTTCTATACATCTCATTATGTTTAAATGAAATTATTTTTAAATGAAATTAAATGCATGAATTTTTTTACCATAATGACATAATGTGAAAAAATTCAAAATTTTTTTATAATGTTTAAAGAATTCACATTGCATTATTATCTACAGTTATCCTACTTTGTAATGCCACATCAGAATTTCTTATTTATGTCAAACTATAATTTGCTACCCATCGATCAATTAGTACTTTTAACCTTTTAACTGACACAGAATAGTTCACTGTCAGTGGAGTTCAGCCTCATATGCCAGTGCACCTGTGCAATGTGGGAAGGTGAAATCGGGACACACAACGTCTCTGTTTGTTGAATACCTTTAAACTCTTTGTTTTGGTGCCCCAAACTCCTCCCAGAGCACCTGTTTTAATCTGTTTTATATGTTCATTTTTATTTATTTATTTATTTATTTTTTGGCAGAACTGGGAGTTGAACTCAGACTCTTGTGCTTGCCAGGGAAGCGCTTATTCCACTGAGCCATCTCCCCAGCCTTCTTTTATATGTTCACGTTGTATAGTACTTGTTACGGTATCTTATGGTTTGTGTCTAGTTGTCCCCCCCAAAGCCCCATGCAGTCTTGGGGCTGCTTCTGAAGTCTGTGCCTGATTACTGTGAGTGTGGATGCTGCACCTGCCCTGGGGTAGGCCATTTGCATTTCAATGTAAGGAGGGAAGAGAAGCCTGAGCTGCTGCCACTCCTCTTTGCCACAACCATGAAAGGTCACTCTGCCTTCTGCCGCTCCGCCTTGGAGCCAGCTGAGTGTGGACTGAAACCTCCAGTAACTGAGCTAAATAAGCCTTCACTTCCTTCATTCTGAGTGTTGGGTATTTGTCCCAGCAATGAGAGAAGAGTAACTGAGACAGTCCCTTATTAATTCAGCAGTGGACAGCTTATAGTTCATCCCTCCTTTAAGTTACCTTCCTGCTATATTGTCTCTCATTCCTCCATATCCTTTTTATTTTTTCTCCACTTCCTTTGGCCTCTGTCTTTTATATTCCAGGAGTTCTGGCTGGGCATCAAAAAGCTGACTGGATGTTTTGCACAGGGAAGTGGAGCCGCTCCATTACAGCCTCATTACTTAGGTGATCTGACTGAGCAGATTAATGAAAGAACCTCCAATACTGTGCCTATAAGTTTTTATTAAGGAGAGTTTGGCTCAAGCAAGAAAAATTTCTTACTGTGCCTGTATAGAGTCATCAGTACCCAAGTTGGGCTGGGGAAAAACAGGAGGGGGCTGCCAAGGGAGCCCCATATGGGGGTGCGTCCCTGTTTTCCCAACACCCTTATTTCAGGGAAAAACATCAGCCCTGGGCAGCACCAGGCATGCTGTTCGGCCAGAATCACAGTTTGACCCTTTGAGGACAATCCGAGCCTATCTTCTGCCTGAGCTGCCTTGTGCTGCCAGCTTCTTGGAGGTGCTTCCCAGGAGCCCCCTGCACTCTGGCTCTACCTGTAGCCACCTCCCAAAGCTCTGCTTGCTGCTGGTTCATCTGCTGGGTGTGTTGCTGTCAAGCAAATGCTGCTCGGCTGAGACTCAAACTTGGATGTGGTAAGTCAGTGCTCCTTGCTAGCGTGATCCTCACACTCAGGAGCTGGGGCAGGAGGACTGCCGTGAGTTCAAGGCCAGCCTGAACTGCATAACTTGAAAAAGAAAAATACATAAATAACAAAATAAATCAGCAATCATCCCTCTTCCTCTGAAGCTAACATTCTCTTCCCCCACAGAAATATATATTTTTGGTAATGTGATTTAATGATCAGCCAAGGAACACAGGAAAATATTTCTCTAATTTCACATCTCAATTAGAAATTACTCTATTTTTTTTATGTATTTTGTGTTCCAAAGTAATTATTGCAATCAAAGGTGTCATTGTCTCAGTTACTCTTTTCTTGTTGCTGGAACAAATACACAACACTTAAAATGAAGGAAGGAAAAGTATATTTAGCTCACATTAGTGGAGGTTTCAGTTCATACTCAGCTGGCTCCAAGATGAGTGGCACAGGGCAGAGGGTAACCTTTCAAGGGGGTGGCAGAGAGCAAAGGGAGGGGCAGCAGCTCAGGCATCTAGCCAGCCTCTCTGCCCTCCTTACGTTGTAATGCAAATTACCTGTCCCAGGGCAGGTGCAGCACTGACACCCACAATAATCAGTCACAAACTCCAGAAGCTGCCCCAGGAATGCAGGAGGCTTTGGGGGAACACCTATACACAAACCACAGCAGCCATATATCCTTTTAAATCCTAATAGTATTTTTCCCACCATTCCTCTTTTAGGGTCATTTAAAAACTCAGTCATGTGGTAAGAATGACAGTAATAAAAGGAAGAAAAGGGGCCAGGAAGATAGCTCAGTGGAATAAGCACTTTTCCGGCAAGCACAAGGGCCTGAGTTCAGTCCCTGGTTCCACAATAGATAGATAGATGATGACAGATAGACAGATAGACAGATAGACAGATAAATAGATAGATAGATAGATAGATAGATAGATAGATAGATAGATAGATAGATAGATAGATAAAAGGAAGAAGAACCACGTTAGTTATATCAGATCTGGCACTGGATAGGATGTAGACCTCTCATGGCTTTATCTCTTCTACAACCCTGATTACTGATGTTGTTCTCTTTCCTTAGGAGTTGGCCAGTGGTAGCCCACGTCCAATGCTGCCTGCTGCCTGCTTGAGTCATTTAATTGGAGCACAGCCATACTCATTTGCCTTTGTATTGTCTATGGTTGCTTCTGCACTACAGTGACAAGACGGACTGGCTGTGGCAGACACCCCTCAACCTGTGAAGCTTGTAAGGTCCGAACCAAACAGACTCTAAAATGTTAGGACCCCACACTGTGAAGCCCAAACCAAACAGACTATGAGTCACCCAGACCTTGTGACTAAATCACAATAGGT
Source organism: Ctenomys sociabilis (assembly GCA_004027165.1). Classification (NCBI taxonomy): domain Eukaryota; kingdom Metazoa; phylum Chordata; class Mammalia; order Rodentia; family Ctenomyidae; genus Ctenomys; species Ctenomys sociabilis. Next base: position 90 of record PVKA01051665.1, on the reverse strand, counting down.
TGTTAAGGTTGCTATGGTTACTGCCCTACCCTACAGCTCGTGATGTCCCTATGTGCCCCCCCAGTTTGCAGATGGACTTAAGATAACTCC
>PVKA01051664.1:0-12090 GCA_004027165.1 Ctenomys sociabilis | reverse complement strand
AGTGTTCCCTTTTCCCCACAACCTCTCCAACATTTGTTGTTGGTTGATTTCCTTATGATAGCCATTCTTTCTGGAGTGAGATGGTATCTCAGTGTTGTTTTTATTTGCATTTCACGAATGGCTAGCGATGTGGAGCATTTTTTCATATATTTGTTCACTTCTTTAATTTCGTCCTCTGAGAAGTGTGTATTCATCTCAGTTTTAGAAAATATGAACCTGCTGGAAGCTGCAAGATAGTACCAAAAATACCTGTGCATACTTCACTCAGGTCTCCCTGGTTGTTACATGTTGCATAACTCTAGGAGAGTATCATCACCAGATATTGACAACAGTACAGTGTGTGTGCATATTTCATGTCGTACCAAATTGTTCCATCCATGGAAGGTCCTCCCTCGACTTACAGTATCCACCACACTCCATAATTTAGATTCACTACAATTTGCTTAACTGTTCCTCTCTCTCCCTTCCCCCACCTCTGGTACTGGGGATCAAACTCAGGACCTTGTACTTGCGAGGCAGGCAATTAAGTTGCTGAGCTATCTCCCTGGCTCAACTAAAGTCTCTGTTCATTTCTTGAGGAACATTTTAAGTATTTTCAGCTCAGAGCTGGTGCAGATAAAATTTCTGTAAAAATTCATGTACAGGTGTTAATATGGGGATAATTTCATTTATCTAAGGTAAATGTCCACCCAGCAGTGCTGTTGTTGGGTTGCATGCTAAGTATATTTGCAGTTTAAGAACTGTCTAATTATGCGGTTTTACATTGCCCTCAGCAGCATGTGAAAGATGAAGTTTCTACATCCTTACCAGCATTTGGTGTTGATATCACTTTTTTTACTTTCTCTGCTCTGACAGGTGTGTAGTGCTATCTTATCATAGCTTTACTTCACATTTCTTTAAAGGTTAATGATATTAAACGATCTGACATATGCTTATTTGCCATCTGTATAGTCTCTTTGGTAAAATGTCTCTTTTTATCTTTTGCCTATTTTGACTTGAACAACTTTTACTATTAGTTTTGAAAATCCTTTCTTCCAAATCTTTACATGTTCTAAATGTGTGTCTTTGGTTAGATGTGTGGTTTGCAAACATTTTTTTTTCACAGACTGCTGCTCATCCTTATATGCTTTTGTGGGCATTTCACAGAGCAAGCATTTAAAATTGAAGTAAAGTCCAATTTATAGATATATTTTTCACAATATTTTTTACATCATTTTTTTTTTTTCATCTAACTCTAGGTGTTGAAGATTTTCCATCTTGTCGTCCTGTGGTACTTTTAGGGTTTTCCATTTCATCTTCAAATCTGTGGTCCAGTTCAAGTGTTTGACTGCACAGTTTTGTGTGTCGCTCACCAGCCTTTACTTGTGGATACCAACTGTCCAGCACCATTTATTCAAAAGATCAACAAATTCCTTCTTCCCATGATCTTCACCTTATCAAAAATTCTGAGTCTCAGACACGTTGAGATCATTAGGAATGAGGGCACAAATGGCCCTTGCTGAGCAGCTGCACGGAGACCCAGCAGCTGTTTGTACAAGATCTTGCTGCTCAGCATGGTGTGGAGAGAGCCTTCTTACACCAAGAACAAGTTGCTCTCAAAGCCAAATACAATAAGCAATTTGTCGGCAGGCTGAGCAGATAGAGAGAAAGCAAGAATTGCACTTTGTGAACTGGAGAAAGCATTCTTTGTCAGACACACTGGGTTAGCTGTAAGCGGCCTCTGAGGCTGCCAGAGTACCAGCTTGGGAGCACTTGGTAGGTTCAGAAAAAAGCTGGTGCACTCTTGAGCTAGTCCCCAAGATGTCATTTAAAACCAGAAAGCCTGCTTCCACATAACAGTGCTCTATTAACCTGGTCTGAAAAAGACAGAACTATGAATTTCTTTTGCCACAAAATCTCCCCAAAGAGATGTGAGAGAATGGCAGTTTCCCTGCTGGATGCAATTTGTTGGCTTGAGTCAAGGAACTATAGATTTCCTCTGAGATAAAGAATGGTCATCCGAATGTGAACTCCTATTTAGGGCATCACCCCTCCACTCAGTCTGGCTTCTTGGAAGACAGTGACAAAGCATGGTGGTTTCAGGGCTTCTGCTGAGAGATTTGGCAGAACAGCAAGTGAAATGATTGTCAGCCAGCATTTGGGAATCAATAGCATGGTCTGCTCCATGGAAACCATCACCAGCATCTTGTCTGACCAAAAGCAAATATCTTTTTTAATAGACCCCCAGGAATACTTATTTTAGGCAGAAAAGTTAAAGGTGCTTGTCACTGAATCGGTGATCAAATTAGAGACTCAGTTGAAATTTAATGCCCAAGAAACAAGACCTTCCTCCATTGCCTTGAGAGTGCTCAGCTTGCAAGAAGAGTCAGAGAACAGCTCCTATCTTTTTGTATTATTCCAGGTTCGCACTGTCTGGTGGTAAGTCTGAGTTTGGCTCCTACTTTCTTCCAATGATCTAGGACTGTGCAGGTGGCAAGAGAAGTTTGAGACCTGGCCCTTTTTCTTCCTCCATGGATGGGACTCATGACCCAGAGACCTGCAGGAACACCAGGGAACAGTAAAACCCAGGCTAAGAAACACATGATGAACAGGAAAAAACTGGAGGTGTGGAAATACCCAACATTAACAGTATAAGTCAACAAGTGATGTTAAGAGCACCACTGTTGTGTTTTGGGACAAAGACATGAGGAATAGAAGCAGGTGGGCAGAACATCCTCTTCTCTTTTCTTGTATTTTCTTTCCCCTTTTTTTTTTTTTTTTTTTTTTTTTTTTTTTTTTTTTTTTTTTTTTTTTTTTTTTTTTTTTTTTTGTTTTTGTTTTTGTTTTTGTTTTTGTTTTCTAAATGACTGGGGAGTTACAGGAAACTATACCCAACTCCCAAACTCAGAGACAAAGATTAGACCCAGCAAAAATCCACCTGTAATCTTAGCCAGAGTATACATTTCTGGGATCTGACTTGGACCAATCACAGAACTATAGACACTAAAGGAATTTTAATACTTCTATTTTTTCTCTTTCTGATCGGCTTCCCTTCTGATATTTGATTGATTAGTGTTTTGTTTTGTTTTTCACTTTGTTTGTTTTTTTTTCTTTTTTCTTTACTTTCCTTATCTTGTTTCTCTCTGTGTTGTTTTGTCTGGTTTTATTTTTCTTCCTGGGTGTTTTTATCTTTTCAATATGTGAAGGTGTTTTTGTTTACTGTTTTTGCTTTCTTTTCATTTTTCTTTTCTTCTTTCTTTTTTTGTTTATAACTTAGCTCTCTGATCTTTACTTTTATTTTATTCTACTCATGTTCTTCCTCTCTTCAGTCAAATATTTCCCTTGACTTTATGATACGTCCATGTGAGTAAGCATTGTCTCTTCTCTTTCTGGTTTACTTCAAAACTCCTAGGCCTTATCCTCTGATTCTTCCTTCTTGTATCCTATCATTACCCAAAACCAAAATGATCATCCTTTATCTGCCATCCTTGATCCCATTATATTTAACCTCATTCATTTTTTCATCTTATTCCACCCTCTTGAACCCCCCTCCCCCAATAACAGGGTAAAATCATTCGACCAAATGAAAAAAATCATTGAATATAAGCTTCTGGTATAAATTGTATTATATTATATTTCTGTACACCCTCCTCCTACGGTTATAGATATCAAGCTAATAGTTACCACAGTTTGTCAGTAGCCAGGTTTTACTTGAGTCTATTGTTATTTCCAACTGAACTACTTTAATCAGGATGATGTCATACATGCTACAACGTCTCCCTCCACTGTATGACAACACTGGCATTGTAAGGGATCATAACCATCATTGTTAGAATGGGTCCTAAGTCAAATAAATAGCAATTCCTCAGTCTTAATATGTTGGGAAGATAGTTTCTTAGGGTAGACGTAAAGACCAAGAGCTATCTACATCTAGAAGACATCTGGAGGAACTGACACCGCGTAGGAGAGCCTTGACACTAGTGATAGGGCTAACATAAGACATCTATAAACACCAACACAGAAAGCAAAATAAAATAGAAAATGACAGCACGGAGAATCAAAATGTGATCCTAAAGACCCTCTCTACTGACAACAAGACCAGAGTACAAACAGACAGGAAATTGGATGAAAACAAATAAAATAATACCAGAGGAAGTGAAAAAAACAAATGGAAGATGGCATAGAAAAAATAATCTTTAAGATGCAAAGAACCACCTCTCCATTAAAATAAAGACATTAAAACAGACACAGATAAACAAATGGAGGAACTGAAGAAAACAATGGAAAGCATGAATATCAAACACAGACAAGAAGTGGCATCAGTAAAACAGATCTAAACAGAAATGCAGGAGAATAAAAACTCCATTGAAAATATACGCAGTAGATTGAATGAAGACAAGAATAGAATATCAGATCTAGACGAAAGGAAAACAACTAGTAACCAGTGTAATAAAGATATCTTTTTAAAGATATCTTAAAAGTAACAAGAGACCACACACACACACACACACACACACACACACACACACACACACACAATCAATTCAATAACTACAACATTAAATAAAGAAAAGCAATATAAGATTTTTTTTTGGAATCAGTGAGAAAGCTGGAGACAAGGCTTCTTCACAGGAATAATGGGAGAAAAAATTTTCAAATATCAACAAAGAGTTTGATTACAAATAAATGAAACACAAAGTACTCCAAATAGCCATGAAAAAATCAATCTACACGAAAGCATATAATAATCAAGATTCCAGAAATTCAGCACAAAAGCAAGATATCAAAAGCAGATCCAGAAATGAAACATATAACCTATAATGGAAAGCCCATCAGAATGAGCAGACTTCTCAACAGTAATCCTCAAACCAAGGAGAGCTTGGAGTGAGGTATTTTTAAGCTCTACAGGAAAATAACCTTTAACACGGATTGATTTATCCCCACAAAACTATCTATAAAAATTGATGGAAAAATCAGATCTTTCCATGACAAAGAATAATCTAAGAAATTTATGACTTGTAAACTAGTTCTTCAGAATGCCCTTGTGGACATATCAGAAAGAAATAATGAAGATCTCAAACACATGAGCATCAGTAGGAAGAAGCCACCAGACAGAACAAGAAATTGAACAGAGGGGAAAGACAAGGGACAAACAACAGTGAAACAACATGAAGAAGAAAAGCCAACATATACCATTATAACCATCAACATAAATGTCTCCATTTACTAATCAAAAGAAAAAGATGGACAGAATGGATCAAAGAGTTAGATCCAACAATATGCTCCTTTCAAGAAACACATTTAACTTAAAAAAAACTAAAGTCAAAGAATGGAAAACAATTCCCCATGCCTGAGAAACATAAGAAAAAGCAGGATAGCTTTTTTATTTGAAAACTTTAAGCCAAAACTCATCAAAAGACACAAATAGAAATACTACATACTTGTTAAGGAAAAAATTCAAGAATAAGAGAAAACAATCATAAATATTTGTGCACCAACACAGGCTCCCCAAACTACATAAAACCAATGTGAATAGATACGAAAAATAAAATAAACACTAACATAACTGTCGTGTGGGACCTTAACTCCCTACACTCACAAACAGATAAGTCAACTAGACAAAAAATCAACAAAGAAATATTAGAATTAAACCAAATCACTGAACAAATGGACTTCATGCATGCTGACAGAATATTCTATCCCAAAACATTAGGATCTACATTCTTCTCAGCTTTACATGACATGTTCTCCAAAATAGACCATATGTTAGCTGACAAACATGTTTAAATAAGTGTAGAGGAATTAAGATGATCTTGTGCATACTATTTGATCACAATGCAATGGAACAAAATCAATAACAGGAAATCACAAAAACTACATTAACACATGGAAATTAAACAACATCCTTCTTCAATTATTTTCTAAATACATTACCAAATTTATTTTGTTTCATTCAATGTTTTCCAAGATAAACAACATCCTTATGAATAACCAATGGACGACAGAGGAAATTAAGGGTGAAAGTAAACAGTATATACAAGTAAACAATAATTCTAGTATGCCATACTGAAACTCATGGAGTGCAATGAAAGCAGTCTTGCAAGGGAAATTTTTAGCAATGAACTCATACATCAGTAAAACAACAAGCTCAAATAAACAATGTAATGTTGAATCTAAAATTTCTAGAAAAAGAAGAGAACCAAACCCAAAATTTGTATGAAACAGGAAACTATGCAGGTTTAAGAACAGAAATTAATGCATTAGATACGCAAACAGCTACACTCTCTTAATTTACTGTTAAGAGACATATGCTATAATAATGTCTGTAAGTATAATATCAGGTATGCACCTTCTGTGATACTAAAACATTATGAAAACAGTTTGCAATGTATTAATTTATCAAATCCATCTTGTCAAGGTATCTTAAAACTGTCTCATTGATATTTGTACTTCAATAAAATAAAAATTAAAAAAATTAATGCTTTAGAGACTAAGAAAATAATACAAAGAATACTGCAGAGGCTGTGGGGAAAAAGGAACTTTTCTGTACTGCTGGCAGGAATGTAGACTGGTACAATCCTACGGAAATCAGTGTGAAGTTTCCTCAAGAAACTAGAACTTGAAATCCCATTCAATATAACTATTCTCCTCTTGGATATTTTCCAAAAAGAACTGAAAACATCATACCATACTGATATACGTGTGCCCATATTTATAGCAGCACAACTTGTCATGGCCAAATCTTGGAAACAACTAAAATGCCCATCACCTGAGGAATGGATGAAAAGATGTGGTATTTTTATACAATGAAGTATTACTTATCTATAAAAGACAAACTTGAAACCTATAGGTAAGAGGATGCAACGAGAGGCTTTATTTATAAGTAAAATAAACCAGACCTATATGTGTAAATATCATATTCTCTTCCTATTGTGAGAACCTGAAAGAAGAAATGAAACCTTAAATGTATAACAGGTATAGTAAAATGGAAAGAAACTGAATTTAAGGGTTGAACAATGAAGATGAGAGAAAGGAGAAAAGATAGGTAAAAAAGAAGGGGGAAAACTCATAAGCATATGTACAGGATGGATGAGATGATTGTGTTAATAATTCCCATAGGATTTTTTGAAAATAGCAGTTAACACTTGGAATCTTCACTGCTGATATCTGTGATCTAAGCAATTACATTGATGACATAAGTGTGTAATACAAAACACCATGCTTGAATACCTTTCATCTTCGTCTTCTGAATGTGTACCACTTCTAATATCTTATCAATTATTATTATTACACTTTGTTTAAAACAAATTTTTAAAAAAGTAAAAAAATGGACAAGAAAAAAATTAAGGTTTCTTGAAAGCAAGCAGCAATATTAAAATATTTTTCTAATCTTGCAAAACTATATCTGTTAATCTGAGCAACAGATTTGATGATACGAATAGATAATATAACAACCATTTCTATTCTTGTTTTGGAAATCTGTGACATGCATATTATTGTATGCTATTCTGTTTCTGTCTTTGTTTCTGCTATTGTTTTTGTGTATATTTTCACTCCTCAAAATAAAATAAAATAAAATTTTCAAAAACCACAAAGAATCAATGAATTAAAAAGTTCATTGAAAGAATAAATAAAATTGATAAGCCATTATTAGTTAACCTCTTTAGAAAGAGGAAGGAAAAAACACAAATTCAAGCAATTAGGAATGAAGAGGGGCGGCCAAATAGCTCAGTGGATTAAAGAATCTGCTGGCAGGTGCAGGGGCCAGTGTTGGATTCCCAGGCCTGCCATGCTAGCCCCACCCCTGGGACATGCTGAGATGGTGAATGAGACTGGATGGTGGCGCACGCCTGTAATCCCAGCACTTGGGAGGCTGTAAACAGGAGAATCAATATGAGTCCAATCTAGTAGTGAGACCCTGAACACCTAAAATAAAGACCTTCCCTAAAATACAGAAAAAAAGGGAATTAAAAGAGGAAATTATGACAGATATCAAAGAAATCCAGAAGATGATCAATACCTATTATCAGAATCTAGATTATAAAATAGAAAACACAGAAGAAATTGAAAGGTCAGAGATATAGCTCAGTAGTATAGGCACTTGTCTGGTAAGCAAGTACAGAAAAAGAAAGAAAGAAATGGAAATATTCCTTGCTACAAACAAATTGCCAAAGCTAAGTCAGGAAGATATAAAAATTCTAAATAATCTGATGCTGTCCAATGAAACTGAAAATATAATTAAAATTTTACCAAGAAAGAAAAGCCCAGGAGAGACAGAGTCAATGTTGTATTCTATAAGAAATTTAGGGCCAGGAAAATATCTCAGTAGAATAAGTGCTTGCCTTGGAAGGTACAAGGGCCTGAGTTCAATCCCTGATTCTGAAAAAAAAAAAAAGAAATTTAGAGAAAAGCTAATACCACCAATGCTGAAATTCTTTAAAGAAATTGAAAGGGAAGCAGTACTTCCACAATCAATCCTAGAATTAAGTATTACCCTGATTCCAAAACCAGAAAAGCACACAACAAAAAAGAAAACTATAGGTCAATTTCTCTAATTAACATAGTTGAAAAATTCTTGATACTGGTAAGCAGAATGCAGCAAATCATCAAAAAGATTATACATCATGACTGAATAAGATTCATCCCAGGGATGCAGGAATGGCTCAAGATATACAAATAAATAAATGCAATATGCCATGCAAACAGAACCAAAGAAAAAAAATCACATGATTATTTCAATAGATGCAGAAAAAGTATTCCGCAAAGTCCAATATCCATGTATGATAAAAATCCTATAGAATACAATAAATAGTATTTATGTCAATCTTATAAAGGCCATCAATGACAAACCATATGTAACATCACATTAAATGGCCAAAACCTGAAAGCTTTCACTCTAAAATCAGAAACAAGAACAGCATGCCCATTCTCACAACTCCTATTCAATATAGTTTTAGAAATATAGACAGAGCAATTAGATAAGAGAAGAAAAAAGAATAAAGCATGTAACATGACACTTTACATAGAAGACCCCAAAAGCTCCATCAAAAAACTTGTAGATTTAATATGCAAATTCAGCAGTGTAGTGGGATACAAAGTAAACAATCAAAAATCAGTAGCATTCCTGTATGTAAGCAACAAACTCACAGAGGGGGAAATTAGGGAAAGCATATTCTATATAATAGCATCTAAAAAACGAAGTACTTAGGAATCAGTCTAACAAAGGAGATAAAAGATCTGTACAGTGAGAATTGCAGCACCCTAAAAACGAGGTCAAAGAGGATATCAGAAAATGGAAAGATATCTCATGCTTGTGGATAGGAAGAACTAACATAGTGAAAATGGCAATATTTCCAAAAGTGATATGCAAATTTAATGCAGTTGCAGTCAAAACATCATTAGCGTGCTTCACAGATATTGAGAAAATGGTCTTATCTAGAATAGAAAAAACAATTCTAGGCAACAGAGGCAAGTTGGGGGGTATCACAGTCCCAGACCTGAAATTATACAGCAAAGCTACTTTGATAAAATAAGCATGGTATTGGCAAAAGAAACAAATAAAATAAAACTACAACAAAAACAGGATTAGTGGAACAGAATAGAAGATGCAGAAACAACTCCCTAAACACTCAAGCACCTTATCTTTGACAAAAGTGCTAAACGTGTTCACTGGAAGGAAAAGAGCCTCTTCAATAAATGGTGCTGGAAAAACTGGATTTCCACATGTCAAAGCCTAAAACTAGACCTATATCTATCATCATGTGGTAAACAAAAGTGAAAATGGATCAAACATCTAAAATATTAAAATATGAATGTTAAATTTAGGAAGAGAAAATGGGTAGAAATCTCAGAGACATAGGTGTAGGCAGAGATTTCATAAACAAAATCCAGATTTTAAGAAATACTACAACAAATAAACAAATTTGATCTCATCTTATTAAGAAGTTTTTGCACAACAAAAGAGATTACCAACAACATGAAAAGATAGCCCAGAGAGTGATAAAAATTATAGTTATTTCTCAAAAGACTTTTATCTAGAACATTTAAAAAACTGATAAAACTCAGACACTTCAAATTCTAAAACCAATCCAAAAATGGACATCTGAGATGAGTACAAACTTTTCAGGTGAAAAAAACACAAATGGTAAAAAATTATATGAAAAAGATGTTAATCATCATTAGGCATTTGAGAAAGGTAAATTAAAACACTGAGCTTCCATTTCTCCCCAGAAATAATGGCTGCCATGAAAAATATCAACAGATAACAAATGCTGTGGGCAAAAAGGAACTCTTCCTCATTGTTGATGGGACTGTAGACTGGTACAACCACTGTGGAGATCAATGTGAAGATTCCTTTAAAAACTAGGATTAGGGCCAGCCAGATAGCTCATCAGACTAACACATCTGCTTAGGCCCAGCCCAGAGGCCAGGGTTCTGTCCCCAGTGTGCCAGGCCAGCCCCACCTCCATAGTGCACTGGGCATGGTGGTGCATGCCTGTAATTCTAGCACTTGGGAGGTTGAAAACAGGAAGATCTACATAGTCAGGCCCTGTAGACCTTGTATTAAATACATTAAAAAAACAAAACAAAACTAGGATTAAAGCACCTGCTTAGGTAGGCACAGGGACCAGGGTTCAATCTCTGGCCTGCTGTGCTGGCCCCACCTTCTGGGCATACTGAGACTGGGCATGGTAGTGTGGGCTTGTAATCCTAGCTCTTGGGAGGCTGAAATCAGGAGGATCACTGAGTCTGATCTGTGTATTGAGACCTTGTAGACCCTGTACTAAATACATAACAACAAATAAACAAACAAATAACAACAACAAAACAACCCTAGATTAAAGTTCCCATGTATTGTAGCTATTCCCTTCTGGGTATCTTTCCAGAAAATTAAAAACTTCATACCACAGTGATACATGTGCATCCATGTTTATAACTGCACGATTTATAATAGCTAAATGCCTATCAACCAAAGAATGGATAAAAAATATTTTTAAAAAACATGTAATGCAGTACTACTATTCAGCTATAAAGAGTGAGCTGGAAACTTTTATAGGCAAGTAGAAGCAACTTGAGACAATACTCATAAGTGAAATAAATCAGACACATGTGTACAAACAGCATACTGTCTCACTAGTGTGAGAAACTGAATGAGAAGATAAATATACAATGCATATTGTGAAATGAGAAGAAACTGTTCAAAAGAAAAGACAAACTGTGATGAAAGAAAAGGGAAAGGAAGAAAGGGCAAGATGGGTTGGGGAGATGGCTCAGTGGAACAAGCATTTCCCCGGCAAGCACAAGGCCTGAGTTCAATCCTCAGTTCTGCCAGAGAAAAGGGCAAAAGAACCACTTTTGTAAGCAAGATATTAAAGAAAGTAATATAGCTAATTTTCTTAGTTAATTGAAAAGAAAGTTTGTGCTACTGCTGTTTGAACAAGGTAACATGCGTACATGTTCTGCTCTGAATAACTGCTATGAAGACAGCAATATGGAATGCATTAATTATTATAACTTTCCTACTAACCTGTTCTGAAACTGTTTGGTTCTTATTTCTACTTTTTTTCTTTTTAAAATAAAAAAAAATATAAAAAGAGAAATAAAATCTTGAAAATGAGTAAGAATGTCCAGTAGGGCAGGAGAATATATTTGAAGGACACAGAAGGGGGCAACAAATCATGAGGACAGCTGCATCCTTTGATCTGGTCTGGGCCCCCTTATTACTGTGGGTACATGGAGTGCTGTGCTCACCTGTCATGAGTAATTTGTGAACTCACACAGGACTCCTGCCCCACCATCTCTAAACAGCTTTTATGTGTTTGCTGTATTATTGAGTTCACTCCATGAGTCAGATGAACAGACTGCAGACCATAAGGTAGAGGTGTATTTGTGCAAATAGAAAGGAGGCAGCCTTGCAGAGAAAGCCTTTGACAAAGTCCAACACTCATTCATGTTTAAGGTCCTACAGAAAATTGGAATAGATGGACTGTATCTTAACTTGATAAAAGCCATCTATGACAACCCAAAAGCTCATATAATCCTAAATGGGGAAAAACTGAAATCTTTTACTCTTAAATCAGGTACAAGACAAGGATGTCCTCTATCACCCCT
>PVKA01051663.1:0-12079 GCA_004027165.1 Ctenomys sociabilis | reverse complement strand
ATTTGTGCATGTATGTGCATGAGAAAGAGAAACACATTGAGATACATTTAGAAACATTGAATTGTCAGACTATAAAAGAGATTGACTAAAAAATATTCAATTGTTACTAAAATCCTCAGCTGGTATGCCAATAGGTCTGAGATTAACCAACAGTTTCTCCTACTACAGGCAGACAAACTTTTAAAGAATTAATTCTCTCCTGAGTTAATATGCAGTAATAAAACTAAAAATCTAAATACAATTAAAGTTTTTAAAAAAATAAAAAGACAGTGGGTCACTCTTAATGAAGTTTTCCAGAGCAGCATCTTGCAATCTCTTTCTCCCCCTGGGCTGGAAATCTGATTTGATTTCCAGCTTTCAGATCCATCTCAAACCACAAGACCCATCCCCTTCCACATGTTATGGATCTTGAAGCCATTAAGAAGTAGGGAGCATGGGTATGCTCTCTTCCAATTGGGTTCTGTATATAGTTCATAAGTGACCAATAAGAATTTATTGTTCCATTTTATTTTCCCCTTAGAATCTTACATTTATTGCAAAATAAATTCCTTACTAATAAATTCCTTACTAATTCTGTAAAGGATTTATTTTTATCTCAAGAAATTCAATTGTATGCCAGAAATTTGGTACTTGACTTGGGGACTATAGACCACAGTATATATCAACATGGAAAAATAACATATGAAATTTGATTTTGGTGTTGCCCAAAGTATGGTATCCTAAACTGTCATATTTTTCCTGTATGTCAGGGAGCACATATAATAATAGGAAAAGATGAGTGTTGCCACACAACATGTAATGCGTATACTAGCATCTGTCAACAATTTTGTGAGAATACTGCCAAAATATAACATTTAGCTTGGCATTCAGTTTCATTTTGCTTTCTTGAGCAATTCTTCTATGTTATTTCCATTAACATAGCACAACAAATGTCTTTCAGATGTGAAAAAAAATCAATTATTTCTAAAAGACCTCAGTAGTTGTTAGGACAGATTAATGCAAGGTGCTGTAAAGGTAATGTCCAAACAAAATGCCATAATTGAGTGACACAATTCACAGGAGGATAACATTGAATTGATTTTTAGTAACTTTTGGGGAACTTGGGAGGGAAACTGACATATGCAACAAAAAAATGAAATGTACAAGGCTGTATTTTGTTGAACTTTCATGGGGGCACTTTGATACTATTTTCAGTGAAATAGTTAAGTTGCCACAGAAAGTTAGAACAAGACCAAAACTGTTCATGTTTGATTTTCTGTCTACAAATATGTAACTGGTTTCTAATGTTGGTTTTATGGCTGAAATCCAGATTATCTCCTTAAAAGCACTTGGCTTCAAAAGTGGGGCTTTTGGCATATGATTGGATTGTGAGGATGCTGTATTCATCAGTGGTGTTTGGAGTTCAATACGTGGTTGGGGGCGGAGTCTATTAGGGGGCGTGACCTACAAGCTTCTCTCCCTGCCCATCACAGGATGAACAGTGGGCCTCTCCTCAGGACTTTCCACCATGTATTTTTTTTTTTTTTTGTTTTTGCCTTGGATCCAGCCAGGGTTTGAGCCAAAAGAAGCCTGTCTTCATTTAAGTTGGAAATGTTGGGTATTTTATCCCTGAGACAGGAAAATGACTGAGACACTTGGAAATAACTGTCAGTACCAAGAAGTCTTCAGGAGAATGTAAATTATGAAATTTTTAATGTTACCTATTGGGCATTAGAACTTTGCAGATTCATAACACTGTTTAAATTAGTAACTATGACAGATTTATTTTATAAAATTTGGAATTCTAGAGACTCACAGTACTTGAGAGAAAGCAGCTAAGTAAAGTTAAGTAATAAAATCAGTATGTTATATAACATAGTGTGTCTCTGGGACATAGAGGAAAGTGGGTCTGATGTCATATAGACCCAAGCTTAGAAGAAGCTGTTAGGAATACTTCCTATAATAGTTTATTTCCTCTGGAGATCTATAACTGTTTTGAACTGGGATATCATATTTTCATGATAGATCCTAAAAATCTATGGTCGTGGGCAGAGCAGTCAAGGAAAGATGAGACTCCACAATAATTCTAAGCTTTCTCACCTGCATTGGGGAAGTGGCCCCTTAACTACTCTCTTCCTTAATAGTATGCTTTTGTTTCCATCCTTAATGCTCTTTCTGCATCTCTTTCCAATCAGCCATACAGGCTTTCTAGGGTGTGTGGTCTTCTGAAAGGCCCAGCATGGACTCCGGTCTTGACATCAGGTTGCTTGAGGCATGTCTGAGCTCTCTGTCAGAATCTATGCCGTGACTCACCCTTTCATTACTTGTTATTTCAACTCCAATACTGTGCTGAGTACCACACTTAGAGCTGTGCATGTTGTTACTAGTGAGTAAGAAACTTTGGCACTCCCTGAGTTAGGCTGATTGATAGTTTAAAAGATAAACCATTAAGCTGATGACCAAATGAAAGGAACTGTGATGAAGGTAAAAGAGGGACAATGGGTAAAGAGGAGCACTTGAGAAGTGACATCTAAAAGAGAAGATAGTGTGGGTAGCTGTATTTTATTGGACAGAAAAGCAGAGTATTCTCTAGAGGGAACAGCATGATCTCAAGACTGAAAGGGAAAGTCTGCCATCTTCAGGAAAATTTTCCTGAATGAAAATTATGCTGGGTTTATTCAAAGTACATACTGGCCAGAGAGATTCTCTTCGTAGGGTTCCTGTATCAACCTTATTGGTCATAAAAAGTTAATGCATCTACTGAAAGAACACCACAGAGGGGTCACAAGTAGGTTTTTATTCTCAAACTCCATGTACCACAACTAAACAAAACTAATTTTAATGTGTGACACTGAAGATTTCACTTTGGTTGCTGGGGTGGCAAAAGTTGTTGTTGATTGGAGGAAAGTGTGTTATTTGTATTGACATAATGACATGTACTAATGAACAAACAGAATGTGTCTTTCCAACATTGATATATTGAAGTTGTAACCCACAATCTGGAGGTGGGTCCTTAGTGAAGTATTAGATTTGAAGGGACAAAATAATCTGGTACCTTATGGCTAAGCTTGTCAACTTGGTGTGGGAGGGGATTGGTGAAACAAATTTCTGTGTATATATTGGTGGGTCATGTAAGTTGGATCTTGGGATCTGTGTCTAGCCCCCGGCCCCTCTTTTAATGTTCTTCTGCTCTGCTTCTCCACTGCCGTGAATTGAGCAGCTCTGTTCTACCATGTCCTTCTTCCATGTGGTTGCTGCCTTGGAGCCAAGAAATCGTGGACTCAAACTTCTGAAACTATGAGCTACACAAACTATTCCTCCTCCTTTATATTGTGAGTTTTAGGTGTTTGGTCCCCTCAACAGGAAAGCTGAGTAACATAGAATAAGGGTTGCATCATGGAATTATTAGCCTTGTAGGAGGAGGAGAAGAAGAGGGAGAGAGGGAGGGAGAGAGAGACACAGACAGACAGACAGACAGACAGGCTGACACACATAGGGACAGACACACACACACACACACACACACACACACACATATTTCTCTCCTATAGACATCTACCAAAAAAATAACAATGTGACAAGAAGAAGAAGGTCACTGAGTACAAGTTAGGAGGGCAATTCTTACTGCAGCCTGAATCTGATGGCAACGTGATCTTGGCCTTCTGGCCTCTAGAGCTGCTAGGCATAGATGTCTTTCTTAAACTCATCTAGTACAAGATATTTTTAAGAACAGCCTCAAAAGACTAATATGTACACTGTTATTTATTAGTGTCCTAAGAGCCATCAGAATTCTTTGTAGAACTCAAATCTTCATCTTAACATCAAAAGTATACCAGAAACCAGATCGAAATTTCTGTGGTATGGTATTAAAGCACTGAACAAAGACCAAGTAGCAATTAGCTAACCTAGACACCATTCAAGCAGAAAGCTGTCATTGTCTGTAGTCTGTCATCCTCCAGACGGCTTTCCAAGAGTTCATTTAAAGAAAAGACAAGTGAGTAGATTGTTTCTCTCTCTCTCTCTCTCTCTCTCTCTCTCTCTCTCTCTCTCTCTCTCTCTCTGTGTGTGTGTGTGTGTGTGTGCCTTTGTAGCTAGACAATTATTAGAAATATTAAAAGCGAAAGCTTTGCAAAATGTTAATTTGCCTAGAATCTTCTATAGATCAGAGCCCTGTGAAAGCAAATGCTAATTCATTAGCTGGGATGGTGTGGATTTCAAAAGTACTGCTCACATATTTGTTCCCACTTCAAAACTGGAAAGGAAGCCATGAAATAGGAACTAACTTTCCTTTAGGCCTCTAACAAAGCTGTTTGATTACATCCTTTGAGGGAAAGGAAAAGAACTGCTAAAACAGAGTCTCCACAGGTGAACTGGGGAAAAACATAGCCTATTACCTTCCTTTGCCTATAACTGATTTTTTTTTTTCCATTTAAAATGTGAGAGTTTGGTGTCTTAGGTACTGCTATTACTTTTTTCCATTGTAAATGAACTGATAGAAATAACATATTGTCTGATAGTCATCTTTCACCTGTGCATGTAAGTATTAAAAATTGACAAAAGCAATTGAGACACAATGTGTATAAAGTTCTGAAAGGGATAATACAATGAATGTATCCATTTTTTTTAGCTCTTTTTTTTATCACTTCATGTAGTCTCTATGCATGGTGATGGAGACCTTTCTATTCCCATTTCAGAAACGAGGCATTTTGCCTATTGAAAGAATGTTATCATCTCGGTGAATCTAGAAAATAACCTTACAAAGCCTAGCTAATTGATGTGCGGTTCCTCCTATTTTTTTTTTTATTATTATTTGAGCTATGGAGGTCAAAATGTTGTAGAATACAAGGTCATTTTCCTATCCCTTTTTAATGTAATGTGACATAAAAAATAATAGCTTATGGAATATTTGCCTATTGGATTGGCTAGCATGGACAGTACAGGTACATGTGTCAAATAAATAAACATTCTAAAGTAATTGATAGTAATGAAATATTTTGCTTTTTAATGAAATTAAGATTTAATATTTGTAAGGTATTTATATAGCACTAGCAAAGAATACTGTAGATTTTTTGTATATATTTAGTACAGGGTCTCACTACACAGATGAGACTCATAGTGATCCTTCTGTTTATAGCCTCCCAAGCACTGGGATTACAGGCACACACCACCACTCCCAGCCTCAGTAGCTGTTTCAGCACGCCTCAGAGGCAGGGCTGGAATGGCATGCTGGGGAAGAACTGCAGTTCCTGCGCCTGCCTAAGCAGGTGCTTTAGTTCACTGAGCTATCTGTGTGGCCCTAATACTGTAGATTTTTAAGCAAAAGGCAACTTTTTCTCCTCCCATTTATATTTAAGCATATTTCAGAAAATGAATGATTGATTCAATTTTAGCTTTCAGTGGAGTAATTTATAACCTTCTTATATATATAGATTTTCTGGATTTATTCAGCATTTTCTTAAGATATCAATTAATTAAAATAGTTTCTGTAGTCTTTGCTTTTTATGATAAAATTACTTCAATCATTTATTACTTGTTTTCTCATTCAAGTAATAAATTATGTTTATTCACTGCTGACTCTGCTAAGATATTTCCTTGTAAACGACAAAACTTCCACTAAAAAATGGCAAGAAAACAATGTTCACAAACATCCAAAAACCTCCAAATCATAATTATGAATAAAATCAAAAGTAAAGCCACAGGACCAGTGAAATAGCACAGTGGAGAATCTACAGAATAAGGTACAGGACTACAAGATAAACCCTGAGGGGACTTCACTGACCTCATAAGAAACACATAGTACATGTGTTGGTATATAAGTCTTGCTCTATCTAGGTCTTAACCATCCAGCAGAAAAGTATAAAGATGAAGTATACATCGTAGGGCCATAATATTAAGTTGAGCTGTAAATGACTATGGTCAACAACTTCTTCAGATAACTCTTGTTGTGCAATGCTGGACTGTGTTGGATTGTGTTGTTGAGTTCAAGTTAATTGAATGAGAATGGAGTGCCCATCTCTCACAGGTGTAGACAAAGGAAGGGGTATAGAAAGGAGGAATCATGATGTGTGTGTATAGATAGTACAGTTGGGATAGATAAGGCTGTGCTTCTACATAATTCTATGAGAGGCAAGATTTGCACTAATGGTGGTTGGACAGAATATTATGTCAGCTTCTAGCACTATGGACAACCACTAGGAAAATAACAAGATAGAAAGTATTAATTATTGAATCTTTGGTGTAATTCAGGTATAAAAAATCAGATACGCAAAGAGCTACACTCTGTTTATTTACTGATAAGAGACATATGGTATAATAATGTCTGTAAGTATAATATTATGTATGTACCTTCTATGATACCAAACATTATGAAAACAGTTTGCAATGTATTAATTTATCAAATCCATCTTGTCAATTATCTTAAAAAAATAAATAAAAATAAAGAAATAAAGACATAGCACAGCGGTCTAAAGTGCCTGCTTCCGCAAGCTTAGGCAAGTGCAAAGGACTGGGGTTCAATCCCCAGCACCACATGCTCCACTAGCTCCACCCTTATGGCTGGGTAATCCAGCCAAAAACCAAAAAACTTAAGCCACAGAAAAGCAAAAAGTATATATAAAAATGAATGGCCAGAATATATAAAGAAAAAATCAAAAGTCAATAAAAAGGCAAACAATAAAAATATAGACAACAAATAGGAATAGGAAAATAATTAAAGAAAAAACCCTGAGTAAATTATATTCTATGCATTTTTGGAAGAAAAGAGAAGAAAACACAGCTTCTCAATATATAATAAATGTTCAACCTCATTAACAAGCAGAGAAAAGTAAATTCAGGGCAAAAGGAGTCATTTCAATTTTTGGAAAAAGTGACTCCAAAATGATAGTACAGATTGAAAAAGAAGGGTCTTTCATAATATTTGGAAGAGTTTCAGTTGTAGAAACATTTTAGAATATAATTTGAGGGGGCAGGGTGATAGTTCAGCAGTCTGAGTGCCCGGCGGGCAAGCACAAGGATCTGGGTTTGATTCTTGTTACCACATGCCACATGCCACATGCCACATCAGCCCTGCACTGTGATGGCCACTGGAACCAGGTGTGGTAGTGCATGTCTATAATCCCAGTGCTGGGGAGGCAGGACGGGAAGATCACTACGAGTCTGAGCTGCATAGTGAGATCCTGTACTAAATAAGTAAATGATTTTTGAAGTATAATTTAATAATATCAAGTAAACAAGAAGAAATACATCTTCATTGTTGCATTTTATGTCATAGATACCTCCTCTAGTGTAATTTTTTTTTTACCATACTTTTGTGATTTTCAACATAGTTGTGAAAGTCAATTTGAATGGATAGAGAAATTTAGAAAGTATACAAGTATGCTGCGTAAAGTAAGAATATCGTTGTTTTGTAAGATTTTCTTCCAGAAATATGTACATGCATTTCAAGACATTGATAAAAACATGCTGAGCTCTATGTCTATGAGAAGAAGATGTGTTACTCATAATAACAGGAATTGGAAGTAGTCCACATGTGGCAGCAGAAAGAATGGACAAGGCGTGGACTCTCCCTTCTGCTAATACATAGTTAAAAACAAATGACCTAGAGCAGTGGTAGCAAACCTATGGCATGCCTCCTGCAGCCAGCTACTTGTTATAATTGAAAGCTCTAAAAGGTCTGCCAACATTGATTTCGAGTTCCCTCTATTCACATAAATGCTTCTCAAAGGCATAATCATGAGTTTATTTTATAAAAGAACCAGTTCACAAAATTATTCCCCTTATAGTTTTATAAAAAGTTTATGCAAAATATTTTTTTATTTAAGCATAAATGTATATATAATATATAATACATCATGTATATTATATACAGTACATCCAGGGTAAGGTGATAGATAGTAAAGGAATTGAGAAAAAGCTCACAAAAGCCTTTCAATATTTTGTTTTGGGAAAAACAAAGAGGATTTATTTTCTCATACAGCAAGCAGAACAGAGATTTGCCCAAGATGTGAATTCCTTCCCTTTTGCTATTCTGACTTCAATAAGTTTTCTTCATGGTTACGTGCTGGCTCCTGAGGACTTAGATCATATGCAGAATTTCCAAGTCCAGTATTAGACAAAGGATTTATTTCCTGTTTAAATCTTTTTAAAAGAGAGGTACTTATTAAATGCCTTAGAGGAGGCTGGGCAAGTGCAGTGGCCTGGTGACCTGTCGTCCAGCAAAGCCTCTGAGAGTAAAGTTTTGCTCCAGCCAAAAAAGATAAAAAGCAGTACTATCCTAGGAGCTCCCTATCAGATTGGCCATATCTAGGTAACATGTCTGTTCTTACACCAGACACAGAAGAGTACAATGAAACCAACACACTAGGAATACAGGAGTAAACACAACAGACTCTTCAGGAAATTCTAGTGGAGTTCAAATTTTAATAGGGAAGACTGATCATAAAGAACAAATGAATTTACCACAGATAGAAGCAAAGTCATGAAGAAAACTTCAGTTTTTATGAGAAAGCAAGTGTAGCAACCTGAAAGGTAACACTTCCTCTGGTGATATGCTACTTGAGCTAAGACCTGAATTACCCACAGAAACCATCCCTGAGCAGAGCTGAAGAATGAAAATCCTAGAAGAGGGAAAAACATTTTAAAGCAAGAATTAGCTTGTGTCAGAACAAGAGAAGTGGGGCAGAGGGTCTTTTGTACTAGTAGAAGAGGCAAGAAAAGGGTAGTAAGTCACAAAGTCTGAAAACTGCAGGAGCCAGAGGAGGGGACACTATGTGACCTACCAGGGACAGCATCGTATATAGAGGGAAAAATAAAGTCATAAGATTGTGATTGATCTATTCATGATTCTAAACGATAACTACTGCAGAAGCCCAGGTGAATAAGTCTGGGGATAAATGGCCCAATGCATATTGAAACAGTGAGGCACAAGTAAAATACTAATGAAGCCAATGGACAGTGGCTTGCAAAGGCAAGCCCAGAGCAGAAGTAATGATCAAGTATTGTAAATTGGCTTTTGCAAGCAGAAATGAAAGGTCTAGAAAGGATGCCATCGTACATTGAAGAATGCCTTTCAAAAAGGCATAGCATTCTAGTAGGACAAAATATTTGCATTTCCAAATTTCACTGAGACACATTTATGGCTCAGTGGACAGCAGAGTCATCTCTGCTCATGGTTCAGGTCCCAGCATTTCACATGTTTCCAGCACTGAGATGGGAAATGCTTCATTTTTCATTTTTTAAGCATAGACTTGCAGAAGCAGAAACAAATTATGGATAGAACCACTGCAGACTTCAAAACAGTGGAGAGGATATTGTCATAAAGAGCCTACAAAACTTTGTGCTTGAATAAGCATGTGTTTACCAGTTCAGTAGTAATGGGATATGCCTTTCCAGATTTCCCTGGAGGATCAAGTTTCCTTTGGATGCCACTGGTAATATTGGCCCTAAGTTTTGCTTTTCTCACCTGCAAGGATGGGCTTTTCATTTTCTGCCTAATATGCTCTAATCTCCTGTAATTGCAGCCTCCATCTTGAATGTAGGATTTAGACCATTAACTTTATATGGCATATTTAAAAAGTGATTCCAACAAATAGATATTAGCCATTAAAATGACTTCTTGGTTAGTAAATAGATCCATTTAAAACTGCAGTTTGATTTCTTCATTTAAAAATGAAATGGCATGGTTTTGTTTTCTTTTAAGAAGTCATAAAAAGACACATTCCATTCTTTCCTTCCTTATCCATAAATTTGATCTACATAGAGAATATTGATAAAAGATGAATTGTGAAATTAAATTGGAGAAGACATGCAATATGTATAGATGTTATATAAATTTCTTTGGGCTGCAAATGACAGGAGACAACTCAAACTAGAAAGGAAATTTGTTTATTTGCATGTAACTGGAAAATCTAGCTGCAGCAAGATCTAGAGGAACTCAAATAATATATCCTGAGCATTGCTTTCTGTCTAACTCTTCTTTCTTGACCGGAGGTTTTGTAAATAGTCATCTCCACCTAGTAGTAAGATGGATATACCAACTGTAGCCTGAAAGCTACTCAGGTTTAAATTCTGTTTTCAATATTCTCTGGAAAATCACTGCCTATCATTTCTGGTTGTGCCATTTCTAAAATTTTCTGCTAGCAAGGGGAGTAAAATGGCCTCGTGGGTGACATTTCTTTAGTCCCATGAAGAAGGGATTAAATCTATTCTATTCATATAGGTAGAAAGAGTGACATTAAATTAGGAAATTAGGATGCTGATACCAAAGTGAAAAGAGGGATAAATCTGAGGGATCAAAGAATGTTTTTTTCCCTATTATATCTTTACATAATTCTTTATAGTGTTTGAGGCCCTCTTTGCATTGCTAATGCTAGAGGCAAAGGTAACATCATATTGAATCTAGAAATTTCTCAAGAAAAATTTTACTTTTCTCTGTGTTAAGAGATTATTTAGCAAACTTCTTAATACTCTGCTTCTGAACTTCTAGAGGCACCTTCAGATTCCACAAAGGATAGGACTAGCCTGACATATGGAAGATGTTCTGCATGTATCATCTCATCAATTACTCGCTTGTATTTTATGACTGGGACCATTTTTCAAACAAGGAAAGTAAGAACTGAGTACACTGAAGACCTTAGCATACTAAAAAGATTGTGGTCCATGTTTGAATCCAGGTCTTCCAGTGTGCAAAGCCATGAACTCTTTTAAAAGCATACAGTTCTCTTACGAATGAAAACTCTTAATGGTAACTCTTTCACTGGATCAAGCAATTGGAATTCGATTTTCCTTTCTTCTCCAAATGTGGACTTTATTCCTTAAGCCTGGTGGCATGTCTTTTAAGATAAAATTTTCACATATGTTATTATGCAAATGTCAATATTTTTTAAAAGCTTCCACCAGAAAAGTGTTGGCTTCTACATTAATGTTCATCCTGTAAATATATAGCAAATACCTATTTTGTATAATGGGACCAAAGCAATATAAAATGGGTAGCTACACCATTCCAGGATGGGATTTTTTTTGTAATAGTGAGAAGATATCCATCTTATTCTTCTTTTCTGCTACACTGTCACATGGAATCGAGAAGACAAATCCTCAGTAAGAATTAGGATCAGTGGAGTTCAGCAAGCCACTTCCACAGAGCCAGGTAAGTCACCTCCCCTTTGGAGTCTCCAAGCCTGACACAGCTGTACAGCTACAGCTGTTGTATCAGATTTGCTTCTTGAGTCTCAGTAGTCTCTTTGCCTTCCAATTGGTGCTGCTGTAGACTAAACCTGAATTGTCTCTTTGCCACTTCTATTTTCAACCTAAAGAGCATACCAGATGCCTGTCAAATGCTCGATAGCTATCTCTGGAAAAAATTTAGTTCCATTTTAAAGTGGCTGGATATTAGTATAGCAACAATGTTGAGCACATAACAGTAGTAAAACTTACACGAAACACATATTTTGGAAAATATATGTGCATTAAATATTTTTTGCTACACATATTATATATGAACTTATAGATCATTTACATGTATATAATATACAATATCACACGTTTTTATGTAATTGCTTATATACATTTATATACTAGATCATTAATCATTTATAATATTTAAATATTTTACTTTGCTTTTAAACAAATGTTGAAAACCTTTCCTTGGGTCTAAATTCACTTATTTGCATTCTATGAAGCTATAAAATATGAATAATTTACCTCTTGACCTCTATGCTCTCTAATATCCTCTCTACTATGTGACACTAAAAACACACATGAAATGAATTTTATTTAAACTTTTGGGCAACATTTTTTTAGCAAGTCTCAAAAATGTGTAATTCAATTTTTTAAAAAGTAATTTGGAGGGCCGGCTGTATAGCTCAGCGGACTAAGCGCTTGCTTAGGTAAGCGTAGGAACTAGTGTTCGATCCTTGGTTCCCCTAGCCGCGCCGGCCCCGCCTTCGGGTGCGCTGAGCCGGCGATGCAATCCGGGCGCGGAGGCGCGCGCCTGTAATCCCAGCCCATGGGAGGCAAAAAGCAGGAAGATCACTATGAATGTGGGTTGCATGCATAGTGAGACCCTGCACCAAAAAAAAAAAAAAAAAAAAAAAAAAAAAAAAAA
>PVKA01051662.1:0-12090 GCA_004027165.1 Ctenomys sociabilis | reverse complement strand
AACAAGCAAGATGTCCATCACATGAGGAATGGTTGAAAAAGATGTGGTATTTCTATATAATGGAGTATTACTCAGCTATTAAGAATGATCAGTTTGCAACATTTATACTGAAGTGGATGCCACTTGAACATATGCTCATAAGTGAAATAAACCAGACACACATGTGTAAATATCGTATAGTCTCCCTAGTATAACAAGCGAAAAGCAGAAATACAAAAGGAAATGTACAACGAGTAAAATCAATTGAGTCAGATAAGGCAAAGTGAATGGCATATGCTGCAGGATACTAATCAGCTTTTCTTCTGGATGGTTAACAACCTAAGATCACAAGTCAGAGTTGGAGAAATAGAAGAGCCACAAGGCCAGCCAACATTTTGGCCCTCGCCTTTCAAGGTCAGCGAAGACTCAGGACATAGGAGAACCTGTACTGCAACATCATGACACTCAAGTGAGCTCCAAATTTTCTGAACAAGGAGATTATGGAGCCACAGAGGAAAGAGATTGAAGTTCTAAAGTGTGCCTGGGGAGAGTCACATGAAGAGAAAACTTTCTCTCAAGCTCTCACAGAGAGCAATCTGATCAAGCATTGGCCGTGACTCATCCGCATGGATGACACAGACAAAGGAACTACAGAATAGTGTACAGGACTACAAGATAAACCCTGAGAAGACTTCAAGGACCACATAGGATTTATAAAGTTCATGTGTTGGTATATAAGTTTTGATCTACCTAGGTCTTAACCACCCAGCAGAAAAGTATAAAAGTATAGAAATGAAGTATACATCGTAAGCCCATAATATTAAGCTGAGCTGTAAATGGATATGGTTGTCAATTTCTTTGAATAACTCCCTATAGTTGCAGAATGCTGGACTGTATTGGATTGTGGTATCGAGTTCAAGCACCTAAGTTAGTTGAATATCAGTGGAGTGCCCACTTTTGACAGGTGTAGACAAATGAAGGGGTGTAGAAAGAAAAAATCATGATGTGTGTGTATAGACAGTACAGTTGGGATAGGTAACGCTGTGCATCTACATAATTCTATGAGAGGCAAGAGCTGCACTAATGGGGGTTGGACAGGATATTAGGGAAGCTTTTAGTGCTATCCACTAGGTAAATAATTATTGAATTTTTAATATAATTCAGGTATAAAAAATAGGATAAGTAAGCAACTACCCTCTTAATTCGCTGATAAGAGATATCTGCTAAAATAATATCTGTAAATATAATATCATATATGCACCTTGTACAATACCAAAACGTTATGAAAACAGTTTGCAATGTATTAATTCATCGAATGTGTATGGTTAAGGTGTCTTGAAACTGTCTGATTGACATTTGTATTTTAATAAAATAAAAATAAATGGAAAAAAATATAAAAAAGTAAATATAGAATTAGTTCTAGCCCGATAACTTAGCAGACTAAAATGCCTGCTTAGGCAGAACTTAGCAGCTGGGGCTTGATCCCCGGCCTGCTCTGCCCCGTGGTGCACACTGAGACAGCTACTGAAACTGGGCATGGGGGTGCACAGCTATAATCCCAGCTCT
Organism: Ctenomys sociabilis; assembly: GCA_004027165.1. NCBI lineage: Eukaryota > Metazoa > Chordata > Mammalia > Rodentia > Ctenomyidae > Ctenomys > Ctenomys sociabilis. Next base: position 10,545 of record PVKA01051662.1, on the reverse strand, counting down.
TTGGAGGCTGAAAACTGTGGAATTACTACGAGTCCGATCTATGTAATGAGACCCTGTAGATCCTGTACTAAATCCATAAAAACAGAATTAAATCTACATATAGAATATTAATTTAGTCCTTGACCTAAAAGTATTTTCCTAAATAAGATTTCTAAAATGGTTCCTTTAGGGAAAACATTTACAAAGTATCCTTGACATTTAAACCTCAAACTTCTTTTTAATGAAATGACATTATTAAAACAGGAAGATCCATCCACTGTTATGAGAAAATTATTTTAACACACATAAATAAGTAGAAGCAAGTATGAGAATGTCAGTTCCTATCAAAGCCTTATGGACAAAGAATAAAACACTTCAATTGGAACACTTCAATGGGGAACCACAAAGCTCAAGAAAAAACCATTTTGCTTTATTAATGATTGGCAGTTTTTCATTTAAGCTGAAATAATATACCCTTATATAAATTGGATTAGCAACAGTTTTAAGTTTTATGTTAATGCCACTTGATGAAAAGGATTTAGATGAAAAGAAAACAAAATTCTAGGTATACAGTTCTATACAATTCCCTATATTGAATCATTAATCTCTGTCTGTCTGTCTCTGTCTTTCTCTCTCTGTCTCTGTCTGTTTCTCTGTCTCTCTGTTTCTGTCTCTATATCTATCTCTCCCTCTCTGGCCCTCTCCCACTCTCACACGCTCTCGCTGTCACTCTCACTCTCGCTCCCTCTAGTTCACTCTTGATCATCCTTGCTCACTCTATTGCCCTGCATGCACACACATCCACACAATGGTTGCAATAGTGGTGGCAGATGTAAGACAGCATTAAATATCAAGATCATGCAGGGTATTGTAGGTGCCAGTATATATAATGAATTTCATTGTAAATAATGAAAAGACTGCATGACTTAAATATGTTCAGAAATGTTTATTCTCAGTTGTAATGTTCTATTCTCTGCTTAAAAGAAATGTATACAATTCAAAGACTGAAAGTTATAATACTGCCTTTGTTGGAGGGGGAGGGAGGGAGGGAGGGAGGGAGGAAGGGAGACTGTGCTCAAGACAGACTGTATAATCTCAATGCAGTAAGCGAAAAAATATATAGAAAAAATCTTGCATAAATATTTTAATATTAAATTTATTGAGATATCATGAGATTAATTCAAGTTGTCTTTGCCCTCTATAATTACAAAAAGTGCTCAAAGTGGTGGCCATTAGCTTCCAGACATTTAATAGTACAATGAATTTCTTGTATAAAATTTGGTCACTGAGATTGCTGCATATGCAATTGATTTCTTCTCTGAGGACTGCAGAGTAGAAGGGTTTATGTAATACATGACATCCTCTAGGGTTCTGTATGTGGGGGTAACACCATTTGTTGAATAAACATATTTTTCTTTTCCAGAAATGTGTATACATTTTTTTGGCAGGCTCTATATATGTGTATATCAGGAATATCAAACTTTGTATAATATCTTTGAAGGCTAAGATATGTGATTAATAATTTCAAACTTACAAAATGATCTTTGAAGCTCAATCTCGCAGTTGCTGGTATTGCCTGTTTTGTGATTGGTTTTCTGATGCAGAACTGTTGGATTTAATCATAGAATTAAAATTTACTGTGTTAAAAATTAACTAATCATATTATAACATTTAAAATACTTAAACATATTATTTTCCCCTAGATTCAGAAGCCAACACTAAAAAAATGAATGGCTTATTATGTTTTACTGCACACATAATTATTTTTACTTTCTAAACATTAGTGAATTATAGTGAAATTGGATTGTTCCCCAGAACTATCTCAGTGAATAATGCTGCAGTGCAATATAAAAATATTACTCTGGCACTAGAAACAAGACAATGATATTGCCATTATTTTATTTAATGATAGCAGGATAAGTTGCTTCTTTGAAATAAAATCGTAAGAGATTTGAAATAGAGCTATGGCAATAGAAGACAATACACATAAATACAGATTTGTGTTTCTAAACTGCTTTTTTCTGAAAAGGTCATTGATTTTTAAAATGAAGGGTCTGAATAGTTGGCAATTATTGTTTTTTTATTTCAAGGTATAGTATGTTTTATTTTTTCTTGCATACTTTATATGATCCTAATCAGTCAAGAGATCAAAAATGATCAGGATGTATTAAATTCATGTAGCAATTCCTCAAAATGACACACTATTCTGCATTGCAAATATGCAGTGTAATCATAGAATATGGTGAATGATTTTTAAGAAAAGGTTGCATTACACTAAAAGAAGCATGGTAATTAATTTTCCTCAAAATAGTCTTTCATTTAATAAAATTTCCATGTAAACTAGTGATGCATATATATACATTTTACATTGTCTCTCTGGTTTGAGAAAGTGAAAGTGCAAATAAGGACCAAGATATGAAGTAGATATTCTGAATGAGGAAAAAATTGCTCAAATGAGAATGTGTATGGGGGGAGGAAGGGAAAAGAAAAATATGAAAAATAAGGATAAAGTGGAAGCAAAGCTTTTGCAAGTAAGGTGGGAAAGAGGGTTTGAAGGAGGAGAGTGAAATGGGGAAAAAAGAGGACTCATGATATATTGTATTCATGTAAAATCCCCTGTAATGTGTACAGTCATTCTATATGTCAAAATTATACCACTGAACTTAATTAAAAATAAATACACCTTTCAGAGGCTTGAGATTTCTGAAGCAGTGTTGGAATTCCCATTTCATGAATGTCTGTAGTTATATTGTCTTGGTTAACTGCAAGTCCTGAATTGATTGAAAACTTGTGCCTTTCATGTTTATTTTTACTTTGGGAATGATCCAGAAGTTGAAGTTCCAGATCAAGTAAATTAGGTGGACATGATACACTGTAGTGCTTTTACAAGCCTGCCTTTCCATTGGATAGCACTCAGCAGCTGGATACGTCTCAACTCATATTCATGAAATAGGATTTCTAGAACTGCTTCAAGAAATGCTAAGAACAGTAGTGGGTTATCTGGAGGACTTGGAATGTCAGAAGTTGTTGACTTGAGCCTTTTACAGCTCAGCGTATTCATATGGCTTTACTTTTTATACAACATTTTTATATTTTTCTGCTGGATGGTTATGATCAAGATAAAGCAATACCTATATAACAAGAAATGTTAACTTTTATATAGGACAAAGTCCGTCAAATTTTCTCAGGATTTACCCTGAAACCCTGTATCACAGTTTGCAGATGTTTTGCCAGTGTCAACCTTCTGAATGAGACATGGCCATTGCTTGACCAATTTGCTCTCTGTGACAGCCTGAGAGAATGTGTTCTATTCATGTGACTCTCCTTAGGCACACTCTACATCATCACTCACTGGACGATAATGGATTTACGCACCTGTAATATTGAACTGTCAATGGAATACCCATCTCTTACAAACTAAACAAAAAAAAATGAGATACAAATGAAGGACCATTTTGTATCTGTGTATACAAAAGAGTTAGGATAGATATACAACTACATTTTCTTAATTCAGTGAGAAGAAAGATTTGTACTAATAGTATTTGGACAGGATATATCTGCATCTTGTACTATGAATAACCACTATGAAGTCAACAATATGCGATGTATCAACTATTGAAACTGTCCTAATCAGTCTTGAAACTGTCTCATTGCTATTTGTTTCTCTATAAAATTAATAAAAAAGAAATGCCAAGAACAATAATATAAGTCTATTCATAGCAAGCAGAAATATTTTCAGGGGGATTAATGGCATTGTGTCTTTTACCAATTTTTTTTTGGCTATCTCTTATATATGGATAATAAAATCTTCTTAGTTTTTTATGAAAGATAAGAATCATGTATTTGTTGATATGTGACCATTTTAATTTTTCCCTGTTCACGATTTTACAACATTCTTGTGTTTAAGTTTCATGTATGTGATCTGATTCTGGGAAATAAATTTCATTCTGAAATATTCACAGATTTAAATAATAAATATAATTTTATTTTGCTTTTCAGGTTTAATTGTCTTATTTTTATATTTATATAGAACACATTATAACATTTCCAAAATTACTGAAATGGAGGTCTTAGCTCAGCTAAGCATGCATTTGCATTTATATAGATTTTTACTTTTGTAGTCATTCCTAGCAGGGCATTTAATAATTACTCAACAAACTGAGAGTGAGACTTCTATGATTATTTTAGACAGGGTTTCGCTATGCATTTCAGGCTGTCCTTGAGCTCACCTATTGATGAAGGCTGGTCTCCAGCTCCCACTTATCCTTCTGCCTGGACCTACTGAGTGCTAGCCCTATAGGTATGCCGCACTATACCCAGGTAGAGAATTGTTTGATATTATGAAAGAAAAATGTTTAACAACTTGGATTCAATACCTGTTATATTGGTCTTAAATGTGTTCTATTTCTAACGTCATATCAATTATTACAGTACTTTCTTTAAAATAATTTTTAATGTAAAAGAAAAAGGACAAGATTAAAAATTTAAGGTTTCTTGAATGGAAGTGGTAGGATACAATCATATGTCCAATCTTACATAACCATATCAATCTGAGGTACAGATTTTATGATAAAAATAGATAATAAATCAACCATTGTTAATCAGCTATTCTTGCTTTCTTTCTTTCTTTTTTTTGTAGCCAGGTCAGCCCACACTGTGGTTGGGGCTGGCATGGCATGTGGTTTCTGGGATCGAAACTCAGTTGCTGTGCAGTTGCCTAAGAAGCTGCTTTAGACTACTGAGCTGTCTTGCCAGCCCAATCAGCTATTCTTTTATTGAAAATCTGTTAAATAGATATTGTTGTATATTACCCTGTTTCTGTCTTTTTTTATTTTTGTCTTGCTTTTGTCTTTACTTTTCAAACTAAAATTAAATTTTAAAAAAAAACACACACACAAGCAATCTGTTGTAACAGAGAACTTTACTTTATTGAGGAAAAACTACAAATTACATACAGATTGGGTTTCAAAATTTTAACAATGGATTTTGAATTTCTGGAGTTGCATTGTGAATCTAAAATTTCTAAAATTATATAAGAAAGCCATTATTCCAAAAGGCAAATCTAAAATATCAGATATAATTTAAGTGAATCTTTTGTTCCCTTTATATAATTAGATTTAGATTTTTGAAAATAGAATTACTTCTGTTAATTTTAACATAAGGAAAATTTATGCATATATTCATACCACTCCTTTTTCTAAGTATACTATATTCTTTTTGCTTGCACTCCAATCTCAAATAAGAAATTATATTTTTGTAAATATTGTTTCAGTATCATTAAGGTAAAATTTGCCTTTATCGAATAAACTAAAATGAAACTATTTCCTCTTGATTATTCAATTTGTTTATTTGTCTATAAAGTATTAATAAACTTCTATGCAAAAAATGTGTAACAAAATCATAATATTTTTTGAAATTCTAATTTTCTCTACCACATCTATGTAGGTCTTTAAAAGTTGCTTTTTGACACTTTCATAGTAATTGAATTTGGCTATAACATGGTGACTGCATTCCTAAAAGTCATTATGCCCCACAGAATTGTACAATATTTATTACAAGTCTATAACAAATTGAGTTAAAGACGAAACAAACAACAAAAACCTTGTTATGGCTGAATAAAAATATACAAGTTCATAATAAAGTCATATTTTTGTGTATCTACATAATTTCAGTCAGCAGATGCAGTTTTCCAAGTTGGCTTTGTAATTCTCATAGATAAAAATTTAAAATGTAGTATATAATTTGTGTTATTCTTCAGTTATTCTCTACTATAACAATCATGTTAAAGTATATTTATCTTTTCAAAATAACTCTTCAAGTAGGAGCGATAATATTCCCTTTTCCCCCACAAAATTGACATCTCAGTATAATACACCGCGTTGGTGTGACATCCTCATATTTATATTTCTAATGGATTTCTGTATATAAACGGTTAGCCTATTAAAATAACCTCAAATATAATATTTATATAACATATTGCAACTATCTCTATGACATTCGTATAGACCAATGTGCTATATTCTATTTATAGACTATTTAATTTTAACCAAATTTGACAACTCTAAATGGAGTAGAATAATTAAATATGTGCTTTAAACTATAATTTCATGTATGTGTTTTTTAAGCAGCAAGGCTCTTATAGTGCAATATATGGAGCAAGTAGATAATATTTAAAAAAAACAAATTTGAAATTCCTCAAATATATTTACAAGCAGTTACAAGGTCCATCTTTAGGTATAATTTTGCCCTTCACTGTATAAGTAGAGCTCTTAATGAAATCAAGTCACTAAGCATATGAATTCAAAAGCGTAATGTGGTCCTAGAAGTGGTAAGAGGTTTAATATTCTTGAGATCAATAAGATCCTAAGTGCATTCTTAAGATGCCGTTTGTGCACCATTTATTGCTTTTGATTGATTACTGAAATATGAATTACTGCATTTTCATAAGTAGTTCTTTATCTCATAAACAAAATACAGAGATCAAAGGGGAAAGTTAAACTCTCAAAGAAGACTTGAGGCATTTTCTTCTCCAGGAAATTATTTTGAAATAATAACACATAAAACCAAAAAACTACATTAAACAGGGTAATTTGGAAATATTAAAAGTTATCATAGTATCAATGGATCATTACATGCATATTCTAAAAATTTATGCAAAAAACTACCTGACACCAATATTATAGTGTGTCTTGTAATATCTAAAACAAGAAGTTGACAATATAGAAAAATATTTTGGCTTTTCTTTTCATTTTTGGCTGGCTCAGACAACCTTAAGGTTGAGTCTGGTGCTGCACTGTGGTGCTGGGTATCAAACCACAGTCCTCTGCCTCTGCCTCTGAGTTTACCCAAGCAGGCACTTTAGACAACTGAGCTATCCTTCCAGCCCATGGCTTTTCATCTGATGAAGATATTTTACAATATTTGAAGAAAAATGTAATTCAGTTTTCAAATATCTGACACATTAGTGAAAAACAGATCCAATGAGAAGTGCTCTACTTACTAATGTATGTTGTAAATGAAATGTTTCATTTATTAATTGAACTGAATTATTACTGTTTTATTTTATGTTAAAATCTTTAAATTTGCATCAAATGAGCTACCCAATCATCCTGGGATTTTGGACCAGTTTGAAAACTATAAATGCTTTCAGAATCAAATTCATTTTTGTCATAAGGAACATGAACTGTACAGGGACAAAATGAAGTTTTATCACAGAAGGATGTATAAACAGTTTTTTAAGATATTTCACTAAGGTTTTTTTTTTTTTTTGCTTAAAGAACTACTGTATTTTGTTACTGATAGTTTCAGAGAAATATATAAAGTATACATTATCTAAATGACAGTTTAGAAGTTGGTACTTCCAAAATTTTATTCAACATTTTCTGTGTTCCTAGGTTATGAATAAAACCTTTAGAAAATGTTCTTTTATAATATAATTTTAGTTAGAGTTCATAATTTTTCATAAACAATGAATTACAAAAACGGCATGTTCAATAGGTCAAACTAAGAGCTGCAGGAAAGATGAGATGATTCATGTATATGGAAAAAATTGTAGTTTATTTTTTTTTACTTTTTATTTTTGAAACCAAGGATTAAACTTAGGCCCTTTTACTTGCTAGGAAATCACTTATTCCACTGAACCATTTCCCAGGCACCATGTATTTGAAAAGTCAAAGAATTCTGGACACATGCCACTGCTCTTCTATGCTAGTGAAATTTAACCTTACATAAGTTATTGTAATTGAATAATCAGCTCAAGTAATTACATTTATAACATGAGAAATATCTTTATTTTACACGATTTTAAGAAATCAAATAAGATATATACCATGCCTTGCTGTCACTCCAAAATATATTATTGGTAAAATGCAGATATATGAAGCTTAAACATAAATACATGTTTCAATTAGAGGACATAAGACTTGATTTGGTGTTAATAAAATAGGTAAGAGGTATGTGGGAGAAATTCAGGATCAACGATGTAGGATAAGTGTATTATAAAGATGTAAGAAATTAGTTGATGAATAGGAGAACAAGTTTAGTACATACATAGAAGTAGTGGTGTCTAAGACTAAAAGTAAACCAATGTCAGAACATAGAAGATAAAAATTGAGGAGTTAGATTTTTGGACGTGAACCTATAGATATTAAAGTACATAATATTTCTTACATAGTAAAGGTAGGTGGAGTAAGATTTACATGGAGCAGAGTTGGGAATTTAAGGAAATTTAAATTTATAATTCTATAATTTAGGAGATTTTTTTAATAATTATATAAGGGCGTTTTGTATTTTATGAAAACAAATTTTTAAGTATTAAAATCATAGGGCCAGGGAGATGGCTCAGTAGAATAAGTGCTTGCCTGGAAAGCACAAGTGCCTGAGATCAAACTGTGGTTCTGCCAAAAATAAAAAATCATAGACCTCCCATAAAACTCTTTATCTTTTTTTTTTTTTTTTTTGTCAGAACCAGGGATTGAACTCAGGCCCCTGCACTTGCCAGGAAATCACTTATTCCACTGAGCCATCTCCCCAGTCCCCAATCTCTTATCTTAATAACTTAGAAATGTATGTAGATTTCAAATTAAATTTACTGGTGAATGAGACCACCTCGGGCCTCTGGATCATGAATCAACCCAGAGCACAGGCCCTGCATGTGAGTGTGACCACTCAGGGCTGCTTTATCCTGAATTGACTCAGAGAACAGGCACAGCATGCAATTCATCAGAACTCCCTGCAGAGAGGATAGAGGCAAGACGCACCCAGCTGATTCTGGAGCGGAACATCTTGCCAGAGTGACACAAAGGGTCACCTGCAAGGCTGCAACAGGAAAAAGTGGACCACAGCAACCAGACCCAATCCACACCCACCTGGAAGAGTTTGAACTTCACTGATCTGGACCTGGTGCTAAGGTAGTAACTCTAAGCTCAACACCAAAGGTCAAAAGACAGTGGTGTACAAAATGACAAAGAGAAGGAACAAAATGCAGTCTCAGGCCCTGTGTCTACCCAGTACAAATACAGAAGACACTAGCATAGAGGAAATTGGAAATCACACACCTGAAGTCTCTGAAATAATAGCGTTGGAAGTAAAGAAACAACTGCAGAAAGATATAGAAGAGATCAGATGAGAAATAATTGCTGAATTAAAAAAGTAGTGATAACTATAATCAAAGAAATACTAAGTGCTTCTAAAGAATACACTGATAAAAAGAGCAGAATAAAAAAAATGATGGAACCCCTGAATAAGCTATATAGGAAAGAACTAGAATGTATGCAACAGATTCAAAGTGATATAAAGGAAATTGAAACCTCGATCACAAGCTGGCAAATCCATTTGAGTGAAAGTGAAAGTAGACTCTCTGACCCTAAAGACACCATTGCAGCTAAGTGAAAAAGTAATCAAAGATCTCTTCTAAACAACTAGGATGCAGGAAAAAAATTCAACACCTGCAAGATGATGCAAAAATGAACAATGTGAGACTATTAGGCATCTTCCTTCTCAAAAACACTAGCATAGAGGAAATTGGAAATTACACACCTGAAATATCTGAAATAATTGTGTTTTTGCAAAGCAAGAAGTCAATATAAATGTAATAAAAAGAATATGAGCAGAAGTAATAGCAGAAAATTTCCCAAATATGGGGCAACAATCTGACATTCAGTTAACCAAAACATATACAACTCCAAATAACATCAACCCAATAAAATCCACTCCCAGACATATAATAATCAAGATGCCTGAAATTCACCACAGGAACAGTATACTAAAAGCTGCTAAAAAAAGGAAACAGATCACATTTAAAGGAAAAACCATCAGAATGATGGCAGATTTTCCTTCACAAACCGTCAAGTCAGAAAGAGCATGGAACAAAGTACTTCAAGTCTTGCAAAAAAAACAAATTCCAACCCAGACTGATATATCCTGTTAAACTCTCAAGTAAAGAAGTAAAATACTTCCATGACAAAAAAACAACCAAAGAATTTCATGATGACAAAGTCAGGCCTACACAGACTACTAAATGATGTTCTAGAGAGGGAGCAAAACGATCACAACCCCATGAATGAGAATGGAAAGAACCCACCAAATAGGGCAAACAAACACAGGAGAATACGAGGTATACAATAGAAGTCTTTCAGTTGTTCTTTTGTGTACAGCAGCAAAATATTTCCATCAGCACACTCTACAAATGGACTTCTCTTGCACCCTATGGGTTATGATTCCATATGGGTCTACAGGTTGGATCTCAAGGAAATAGCTTTAGCTCAGTCCCACAAGTGACACCTGGCCACCAGTAAGTGTCATGGTCATTATCCATGTCCACAACACACTAGAACTTTGTGCGATATCCTATCCCCAAAGTGTCAGAAGTGATGGTCATTTGTCATTCCAGCATTTATCTTATATTTTATTCTTAGTACTTCTTTACTATCATGAAACCTTTTTTCTTAGTTCAATTGGTTTAAAACATTTAATTTTTAATTAGTATTTAATTTTCTGAATATTGTTTAATCTTAATCTTTGTTTTAAGATTTATACTATATCTTTGAATTACAATTTATCTTAAAG
>PVKA01051661.1:0-12090 GCA_004027165.1 Ctenomys sociabilis | reverse complement strand
CATTTGTATTGTGTGGATTCAGGACCTGAGACTGCTTTTTGTTCCTTCTCTTTGTCATTTTGTGTACTATGACTTTTGACCTTTGGTGTAGAGCTTAGATAGAGTTACTGCTTTAGCACCAGGTCCGGATCTATGATATTCACACTCCTTCAGGTGAGTGTGGCTTGGGTCTGGCTGCTGTGCTCCACTTCTTCCTGCTTGCAGCTTTGCAGGTGAACCCTTTGTGTCCACACTGGCTAGACGTTCTGCTCCTGAATCAGCTGGGTGGGTCTTGTCTGTAGCCTCTTTGCAGGGATTCTGCTGAAGGGTTCCATGCTGGGCCTGCACTCTGGGTCGCTTCTGGATCTGGCAGCCTGGGTGTCTCACTCACAAGCGGGGCCTGTGCTCTGGGTCAGATGATGATCCAGTGACCCCAGGGTGGTATCACTCACAGGCGGGGGCTGCACTGTGGGTCAATTCAGGGTCAGATCGCCCGTGGGAGGTGAGCAATTGTGTGGCAACCAGGAGAATAAGGTGAGGAGAGCAGTGAGAGGCTGGGTTCTGCCCAACATTCTTGCTCTTTCCTAGTTCTTAGTTCTGTCTAATGTTACTGGTGGTCTGGATAGACACATTACTGATAGGTTTATACTTTAAAAGCTTTGTTCTCCACTCTACTTTATTTGCGTAATGTAGAAAGTAATCTTTAGGTATTCTTTCAGCACTATGAGCCTATCTTCTTATCTCATAACCTTTCAACCAGTGGTTTTAGAATCTACAGTCAATTGTGGGAGCCAATGACCACAGTACAGGCTACAAAATGTGAATAATATATATTGTTTTTCATGTACAATTTGATATTGTTGTATAAGAACAGAAAACTTGTACTCTTGGCTGGTGTGTTTTAAGTTGACAATTTGTCTTATTTCTTTATCTTGGGGTGCAAAGAGGGTAAAGTCACCCCGATTCACATCTCAAGTCCTGGGACACCTCAGAGGATTGAAAGTCCACTGGGTGGGGAGTCTGCTGCCCAGAAAAGGTGGGAATGAGCAGAGACCAGGCAGAAGAAAGTACTCACTAAGGTAAGGATAAATTAATGCAGTAAGCTGTCTCACTCCTCTCTTGTTGCTGGGACATACACCCAACACCCAAAATGAAGGCAGGAAAGGTTTACTTAGCTCACAGTTGCTGGAAGTTTCAGGCCATACTCAACTGGCTCCAGGGAAGAGTGGCACATGGCAGACAGCAAATTTTCCTGACAGTGGCAAAGACCAGACAGCAAAATAGAGGAGTAGCAGCAACACTGGCTACAAAGAAGGTTGCTTTCCTCAAGTGGCACTCAGGCTATATGCCCCATGCTGGGTGTAGTAGTCACACCCATAATCCTAGCAGTACTAAAATCCATAATCCTAGCCTTGATCATGAATTAATCTCAAACTCTAGAAGACCCCACCCATGACTGGATGAGGCTTTGGGTGGACAACCAGACATAAATGATAACATAAACATAGTGCAAGCTTTCACAGGCACTACAGTTTTCTTTTGCTTATGTGAAATGCTTATATGGTTTGCTTATGTAGCAGGTGGTCTTAGTCCTACAGAGAACAGGACAAGGTTCCTATAATTCAGGGGCCCTGGCTTTACACAGGGCCTCAAATTCAATACATTTAGTAGGAAAGAGAGTGGCAATCATTCACCTCTTAAGTGCTTTGACCTGGGAGTGAGACATACTTTGCACTTGAACCTCATAGTAAGAGGTTCAAATATTCCATTAGATGCAAAGGGCGTGGGGTTGGAGAATATGGCTCTTGTAGGACAATTACTTCCTAGAAACATCCATTTTCTGTGGATGGAGATAGTATTCATTGCTACAACGCTGTTAGCTCACTGGGTGGAAGATGGAATATGCGTGCTGCCTGCTTTTTATTCTTTCATTAGCAATCATCAAAAAATATTTTGTGTTTTCTCTGAAAAATTAGGTGGGGTTCCTTGTAAAAAGTTTCTAATGGGCATCCATGATCGCTATATTAAGATAGAAAGAAAGAAAGAAAGTGAGCGAGCGAGCAAGCTAGACATGGTGGCTTGTGCCTATAATACTATTATTCTGGGAGGTTGGGGCAAGAGGATCACAAGTTAAAGTCCGCCTTGTATAAGCTGGTGTTTGGCAAGACCCTGTCTCATAACACAGGATGAGGGATGTAACTCAGGGCAAAGTCCCTGGGGCTTCAATGCACAGTACTGCACCAGGACTGAAAAAAATAAAAAGAAAAAGAAAAAAGGTGACAGTATTCAAAACAGAAAAAGAAAGAGTAAAGGAAAAAAAATCCAATGTTGATCACTACTGAGGCACTGGAAATTCGTCTGTGAGTTATTTTACAATATAGAGTGAAGGGCTATGCATAGGGAAAAAAAATGCAGGAACAATCTGAGATAAGTTGATCACATTTCTATGGCATGATTTCTCTACTGGAGAGATGTCTAAAGTATTGTAATACATGTTATTAGACTGAAGTATAAATAAAATTTTAAAATATTATCTGGTAATTAATTGTTTATGCCATTCTAATTCTTATAAGTACTATATTTTAGACATTCCCAGTCCTGAGAATCCCTAATGGTCATGAACCTACAGCTGCCACACCTATCAATTCAACAAATATCTGTTGACTGTCCACTGCTAATCATGTACTGTTCTAGGTACTGTAGGTACTCTGGTAAATAAGAATGAAGATATTTAAATGTTAAATGATTATTAAAACAGAAGTGTAGATGAATTAAACAGCACTTCAATGGGCAGAAAAGAAAGTTCAAAAGCTGCATTCATATGGAGGTTAGTTTCCTTTTTCAAATGGGCATTTGAACATAATAAATTTATTTCAAATAAGTTGGGAGAAATAGATTAACATTTTTTTGTTAATTCAATATTTTTCTAGCAAAAAGTCAAAAACTGAATACATATTTTAGACATTTAAGGACATGGAGGAGAAGGGGAAGAGAAGGGGATAGAAGAATTAAAACATGTTGCATACAGGTACTGATTCCAATGATGAATGTGATCATTACGTACTCCACAGATGTACTAATAAAACATTAAAAAAAGAAATTTAAGGACAGAAAATTAAATCATAAATGGTTCAGAAGAGCTCGTGAGAGACCATAGAAACATTATTATGATGCTCAATGTCTTTGTTAGTCAAGTTTCGAAATCCAGATGACAAGGATGGTTGCTTGACATCAGCCCTGGAGTAAGGACAGTGTTTGGGTTCCAGGCATACTATGGAGGTGCTCCAGCAAGAACAAGCGATTACTGAATGGAAGGAATGAGGGGCAGGGAAGGGAGAGAGAAGGAAGATGTCACAGATGACTTATAAATTTATAGTTTGAAAGCTGGCCAGATAGCTCAGAGAACTAAAGCGCCTGCGAGAGTTGGCACACCTGTAATGCCAGTGCGTGGAAGGCTGAAAACAGGAGGATCACTATGAGTCCAAGCCATGTAGTGAGGCCCTGTAGACTCTGTACTAAAATACAATAATAATAATAATAATAATAATAATAATAAAAATAAATTTATGGTTTGAGGAGTCCATGGGTAGTAGTCCGCCTACTGTTGTAAAGAAGAGACGAGGCATATTGTAGGAATGAGAAAAAAAAATTGTCTTTGGATCACAACATTTTGTGTTTCAAAAGGTAGGGCCAGGCAAATAAATCAGTGGATTACTTAGGCAGATGCACTGGCTGGGGTTTGATCCCCGCCTGTGGTGTGGCCCCGCCCTCGGTGTGAAGCAAGAGGCCAAGAGCTCTGGTCAGTGAGACTAGGTGTTGTGACCTATTCCCAGCTCTTGGGAGGCAAGATATGGGTGGATCACTACAAATCTGATCTATGTAGTGAGACCCAGTACTAAAATACAACAACAAAAAGTTATCAAGAGCGTGAAAGTGACAAGTCAAAGGGAAAATATTTGCAAATAATATCATCCCTGATGAGCATTTTGTATCTTGAGCATATAAAGAACTCGTACAACTTAATAATTAAAAGGTGAATAAACCAATTAAAATGGTTGAAAGATTTTTTTATGAGCATATTTATTGGGGAAAGAAAGCTCCTGTCCAAGCGAGGGACAGCAGGGGCCCTGAGCAGATAGATGGTCCTCGAAAGATTTTAAATAGCCATTTCTTCAATGAAGATATATTAATGGCCAGTACACACATGAAGAATTGCTCAACACCATTGGTTATTTTAGAAATGTAAACTGAAACTATGAGATACTACTTCACATCCTGTAGACTGGCTTAATAAAAAATAAGTAACAACAAGAGTGAATATTAAGAAATTGGAGCCCTTACAAACTGCTGATGGGAATGTAAAATGGCCCATGTATTTTGTAAAACAGTTGAGCAGTTTCAAACAAAATGAGCCCAAAATTTTACTTCTTGGTTTATGGTTGAGGGTAATGAATATACCTGACCACACAAAGATAAATACATGAATGTCCCTAGCAGCATTATTCATAATAATGCAATGGTGGAAACAACCCTAAATATCCATCAGCTAACAGGTGGATAAAGAAAATGTATTATGCCGCAGAGTCCATTGTTTGGCAGTAAGAGGTAACATAATGTTGCGAGGAGCCACAGCAACGATAATCCTCAATTGAGAGAAGTCAGTCATGAAGACTACGTGTGGCAGACTTTACAAGCAGAGTGGAGCACAGGCAAGTCTCTGATTACCTCAGGCTGGGAAGGGAAGGGAAGGGAAAATAGTGAGACCGGGGAGTGCCCAGCAAAGGCTTCAGAGTTTCATTTTGGTGTAACGAAAATGCCCTAAATTAAATCACAGGACTGATTTTTACAGCTCTGTAAAGACATAGAAAGCTGCTTTTCCCCCTATTTTACCTTACAGAGCTGGGGCTCGAACCCACGGGCTCACACTGGGTAGGCAAACATTCCACGGTGAGCGAGGCTCACAAGCAAAAACACCGTTTTATATATCTTAAACAGGAGAATTTATATTTATATGTATATTACATCTCAAACTCGGAAAATCCACCTCCTAAATACAACCGTGTTTTCTTAAACGCTGTACTGGTGCACGGCGAGACCAGAACAGATCGCGGGGTGGCCAGAGTCTGGAAGGCGAGAAGGTCTCCTTTCTCCTGACTTCCGGGGCGGGGCCACGCCGCCGCCTCGTTTCCTAGCAACCAGAGTTCGACTCGCGGTCTTCCTCAAATCTCACCCGCCACTTCCGCTCCCCGACCGGAAGTGAGGTCAGACCGAGCGCTTTCCCGGGAGTTCTGCGTTGGCTGTAACCGAAGTAGGTGAAGTGGTGTTGTGGTGAAATTGGTGTGCGCTCCTCATTTTGCCGTGCTTTTCCTCTCGGCCCGTGGTGAAGCCCTGGAGGAAGCCGTTGCGGGGCCAGCGACCCGCGCGCGAGGAAGCCAGACCCAGGGACGGACGGACGCGCGGCCTCGGGCGGCCGGCGCGGCTACCCGGGGTCTGCAGCCGCTGCCCAGACCGGCTCGCGCCTGTGCTGCAGCTCTGCCCCGAGTTCTTCGAGACTGGGACGTTTCTGTGCTCTCCCTCAGGTTCTCGTTTCCCGCATCGAAGGAAGACACCTGTCCCCGCTAGATCTCGATGTGTTCTGTCAGTACCGTGCTGTGAACTCCCGAACTAGCGGTGAACGTTTCCAGAGGCCTGGGGTAAAATAAAGGTTTACTTGCGGCAGAGCCGCGGGGGTGGGGTCGGGGTCACGTGGCGTGTGTTTGGGAGGTGGTGAGGGGACTTCTATTTTCTGCAGAACCTGGATGGGGAAGACCCTGGGCATCTGTGTCACTTGGCCTTTCCTTACCTGTGACACGGTTTCTTCCAGGTGATGTGAACCGGGAGTTTGTACCTTGTTTTATATAGGTGGGTTTACACTCAGAAACTACAAGGAGCATCACACAGGGCCCAGGAGATGATGTGGATCTTAGCTTGATCCTTTTCGGAATTCAGTAACCTATTTGTGTTAGGTCAGACTTTTTAAACATGTCTTAACTCCAAGAAAACCACCTATTGTAAGAAGAACTTTGACGTATAATGCTTTTTTGATCCTTGTAAACTTGGACGTTGTGCTGAGTACATTGTAATGACTCATTAATATTTTACTTTATTTTTGCTTGTACTGGGGATCGAACTCGGAACCTTGCGCTTGCCAGGCAGGCACTTAGCCCGCTGAGCTATCTGCACAGCCCCAGATTAATATTTTAAAACCAGAAATCTAAGTACTCATTCCCATGTTTTTAATTTAATGTCTAAGCGACTTACTTATATGTAGTTTAGCTCTTAGAAAAGAAAATATGAAATAACACCAATCATTTAAGATAAAAATTACAGTATCTATTTAGATGAATGTCTAGTTTCAGTTCCGCTCAGAAATCTAGGTACCATTTTCTCAGTGGAAAGCATATGGCACAAACCATGTTTGAAGAGTCTGAATAATGGTGTATCAATACTTCATGTTTTTTCTCCCCTTTCTCTTTTCTTTCTTTTAAACAGGTGCTGTAGCCTAACATTGACCCAGAAGAACTTGCCATTATGGGAAATCAACTCGCTGGCATTGCTCCTTCCCAGATCCTTTCTGTAGAGAGCTATTTCTCAGACATCCATGACTTTGAGTATGATAAAAGCCTAGGGAGTACTCGATTTTTTAAAGTTGCTCGTGCAAAGCATCGAGAAGGCCTAGTGGTCGTGAAGGTTTTTGCAATTCAGGATCCCACACTGCCTTTAACCAGCTATAAACAAGAGCTGGAGGAACTGAAAATCAGACTTCATTCTGCCCAGAATTGTCTGCCTTTCCAGAAAGCAGCAGAGAAAGCATCTGAGAAAGCAGCTATGCTGTTTAGGCAATATGTTCGAGATAACCTCTATGACCGCATTAGTACTCGTCCCTTCTTAAATAACATTGAGAAGCGCTGGATCGCATTCCAGATCCTGACAGCAGTGGACCAAGCACACAAATCTGGAGTCCGGCACGGGGATATCAAGACTGAGAATGTGATGGTCACCAGTTGGAACTGGGTTCTTCTAACTGATTTTGCCAGTTTTAAACCTACTTATCTTCCAGAGGACAACCCTGCAGATTTCAACTATTTCTTTGATACCTCACGGAGAAGGACTTGTTATATTGCTCCTGAACGTTTCGTTGATGGCGGCATGTTTGCCACTGAGTTAGAATACATGAGAGATCCTTCAACTCCCCTTGTAGACTTAAATAGTAATCAGAGAACGAGGGGAGAGTTGAAAAGAGCAATGGACATCTTTTCAGCAGGTATTTGAATTGGTTCTACTTATAAATTTACATGTTTCTGTGTTTTAACTGTCAGAAATGTAGCTTTTTAAAAATGTGGTAGCTTTTCAAAAGTAATTTTTGGTGTGTTCATATACTATAAGAGATAGGTAGTGTTCTTCATTAGACATGTTTAATTGCTTGTGAAATGTAAAGAGCATTTCATTCATTTAAACATTTAAAAATACAGTGTTTGAATGCTTCTGGTATAGGTTAGGTAGCTTTCTAAGTGCTGGCAGTATAGATGGATAATGCATGTTCCTCAGGTATTGGAAACACATTTTTATGTTTGTTGGTGCTATGGTTATAAACTATGGCACTGTTACAGAATTATGTCTGCTTAAATAGGTCTCCATAGAGATGAGGGGTAGAGGGGCAGGGTTAAGGAAGCCCTTTATTAGGAGGATGACGTCTAAGTAGAGACCGAAAAGATAATTAGGGGTTGTTTTGGTAGCGTAGTTTGTTTTAGACAGAGGCAGTGTGTATACAGGGCTAAGAGATCAGACTAAGGCACTGATGTGTGACGGCACTTCAGGTAGCTTCATGTATGTGGAATATGGTGTGGAATAAGAAGGGCCTGCCCATGAGAGTATGCAGAATTTGTTTTAGAGAAGATGTCGCATGGAGTGGTTTGCAGGATATCCACACTGGAGATGAGAAAGCAATTCAGAAGGAAACTGCCACAGTCCATTTAAGCTGGCTTAAGGTGTTGCAGTTTGAAAGGAATGAAATACTACAGAATAGTAGGATCTTTAAGGTTTTGTGATTGGAAGGTGAAGTCACATTCAGCTCCCTTTTCCCTTTGAGAAACTGAATGAATGTTAATGTGGTAATGCTGACCTTAAATAAGAGGAAGACATAAGAGGAAGAACGTATGGTGGAAAGATGGTGAGGTTTGCTTTAGATACGTTAAGTTGCAGATGTTAGGAGATGCACAACAGGGACTTGTCCATGAATTTGTGCTGAGCCAGGTGTGGTGCAATACGCCTACACAGTCCCAGCAAGGTGAGGCTGAAGCAGGAGGATGAAAAGTTTGAAGCCAGCATATGCAATTTAGAAATTAACGAGACCTCTCAAAAATTAAAAGGGGTGGGAATATACCTTAGCATGAAGGCCCCCTGGGTTCAATCCCCAGTATTTAATAGAAAGTTTGGTGAATGGAAATTTGAAATGGAGGTAGAGATTGGGAATTTTTAGGAAATAGGTTGTAATTACAGTCAAGGGAATGAGTTTGTAACAAGAGTTATTTGTAGAGAAATGTTGTTCATCTTGTTTGGGTCTCCTTAAGAAATTTGATGAAATCACTGGACTCTTCCTGGAAAAATGGACCAGGCATTATTGTTCACATACAGACTACCTGGGCCAGGGCTCCAGGTCACCTAAGAATTTGTGCCCAGAGAAGGGCAGTGGGGTTATAGCAGTGTTCTAAGGAGTACCTGTGAACCTTAACATCAGTGCCTTTTTGGATACACTTTGCAGTGGTTTGGCTTACTCTGTTTCTCACCTGTGTATTTACTGTAGAAAAGACAAAAATTGAACCAGAATTTAGATGACTAGGAAAAAAATAACATGATTAATGAACAAGAGTGTTCAGTGGACTGGAAATTAAACCAGATTACACCTGTGTTGATCCATTTGGGTCTCTAATCTGTCTTGTAAGATAATACTGAGGGGTGTGGTGTGTTTGAGTGTGTTGTGGGGGTAGCACCAGAGATGAGCTTAGGGCCTTTGAGCTGAGCTCTATCCCCACGGTATGGTTGTCTACTAAGTCACTGTGTTGTTCCATGTGGGTCTTAAACTTTTGATCCTTTGATTCTGCCTGTTAGAGTACAAAACTTAAGGACATGAGCACCACATCAGCTCTAAGGAGTGTCTGCATCTTGATTCTTTTTACTGTTCCCCATTCTTCATCTCTTTGTTCCACTGAATATCTCATTTTAGTTGGCCATTATAGGTGTCTTAATTTTTCTTGAGCAAGCTTTTGTATAGTAAATTTAACTATTCTTTAAATAAGACTTTTTGTTTAGATATCTGATCACTTTCTAGCTTCAGGGAATCATAGATTTAAAATTTCAAGGGTTGAGTCAGGTAGGGTGGCACATGCCTGTCATTCTGGCACTGGGAAGCTGAAGGCTGGAGGTGTTTGAGGCCAGCCTGAACTACGTTACTACGTCACAAGGCTGTCTTAAAAAAAACAAAATTCAAGAGTTGATGACTACATAATTTGTTCTTTTTGTGTGCATTACAGTTTCGTTCACTTCAGCAAATCTTTGACTTAGGGTTTTCTTTATAGATTAAGACATTATTTTCACTGAAGGTAGGCCCTGTATCCTTTGGAAAAAAAGGTAAATAACTTCTGTCCACCTCCTAGAAGTTTTAAGACCTGAATCTTTGAATTTTGACTGTTGCTTCCACCTTATGATGGGTGTTAATGGTTCTTGGCCACTAGTAAGGCTCTGGTCAGTGCTTGGGGCTATCTTTGCATGACCTTACTTCATTTCACCAGCTTTTCTGTGTACTCCGTGTGTGTCATCTTGTCTCTTGTGTGTGGATGTATGTTCAGTGCTGGGGATTGAGCCCAGATCATCATGCATGCTGAGCATTTATTCTACACTGCAGCTGTGCCCCTGGCTCTACTCTTTGTTTTTTAAAGAGAATATCCTTTTTTTTATTATTATGTTTTATGAATTTAGGAGAGGGTCTATAAGTATACAGGGTCTCACTGCATCTCTGGGACTTGTAGTGATTCTCCTGCCATCAGCCTCTCAAGCGCTGGGATTACAGGTGTGCGCTCCCACACCCAGTCTTAGTCACTGTCTCAGTGCGCCCCAGGGCCGGAGCCAGCGCAGCAGGCCTGGGGTCAGAGCTCACTGCTGCGCTCTGCCTTAAGCAGGCTCTTCAGTCTGCTGAGCTATTGGCTGGCCTGTTTTTTATTTTTGATTAGCTTTCTGTTTCTTCATGGCTAAATTCAGTTTATCCATTTTTAGTGAGAATACTGCAGAGGTGGTGACGTGCTTTCACAGTATCATGTCTGAAGACAGATGATGGTGATGTTAATTTTGATCAGTCTCCCTGAGTGCCTGCTGTATTCGTATTTTAATCTGCAACTGATAAGCAACATGTGAAAGAGTATGTTTTAGTCATTGGGGTTGGAGTCTCCTTTTTTGCTTTTTTTTTTTTTTTAACTAATGTGTGTGTCTGTGTTCTTTATTCTTTATTCATTTTTGTTTTGTTTTGTTTTTGAGACAAGGTCTCATTGTGTAATTCAGGCTGGATATAGTCGAGGCTGGCTTTGAATTCACAGCGATCAGTGTCCCAAGGCTGGGCTTGTAGGCACCAGACCTGGCTTTTCAGCCTTCTCACACAGATAAATATGTATCTCTTTTTTAAAAATCCAAATTTATTGGTATAGTTTCCAAAATTTTTTTATAAATTGTGGAGTTCCCTGGTTTTTAGTATACTCAGTTATAGAACCATCACCACTAATCCCAGAATATTTTCATCACTATAAAAACTATTCGTACTCACTTCTCTTCCCTCATCTCCATAGCTTTAATAGCTATTACATCTTGTATATGGTGTGCTTTAAAAACCACTGAATATTTAAATTAAAAATTAAAGAAAATTGCTGTTAATCCTGTCAAAATACTCCCGTCTCCACATACTGTGGCATAACCAGTGTTCTTGCCACTTTATCAAGTTTGGGGAGTCCTTTCTTGAGTGCCTTTTCATGGTTGCCTCAGTGTCTTGATCAATTCAAAATGCTTTTGGCAATTTCTGTCAAAAACAATATGATATGTTCTCATCCATTCACCACATCTGGTGCCATGTGACTTCTGGCTCTTCCCCAAACTCAAAGTAGCCATGAAAAGTAACTGACTACAACTAAAGAAACTCATCAGAAAGGGCTTCTGGAACTGCTTAAGAAAGCACAATGATTGGGATAAAGTGTGTTCAAAGTGAGAGGGAGCGTCTTCAAGGCCTTAGTGGCAATCTGTCTTTCATTGTAATTTTTAAAATTTAAAATTCACACTTCATTGTCTCTGGATTCACCTGTTGGGAACACTTCAGATGTGTAGTTTTTTGTGACTTTTTTTTTTACTTACTTACCATGGTGTTTCCCAGGCTCATCAGTTCTGTAGCATGTATTAATGCTTCATTTTATGGCTGCATATCGTTGGGTGGGTATTCAACTTATAATACCACATTTCCAAGAAAAGTGAACCTTTTGCACAAGAAATTTAAATAAAATCATACCAAGATACACAAAAATGAAATTGTCCAAAACTTATCATAAAGAAAAAAGTGGTTAAAGCATATACATAAAAATATTAGCTATAGAAGAACAAAATTAAATAGCATCTTATTCCACATTAGAAAGAAAAAAAAGATCAGGTGTGTAAGAAACTAGACTAAATACAGGACTGAAAGAAAAAAAAAAGTTCTATTCTCTTTGAATTTTATACTTAGCAAACATACCTTTGAAAACTAAAAATATTTTCTAGTTATACAAACTTGAAATATTTTAATACCTCCAGATGTAGCATATAGGAAATAACAAAGAGTATAATTCAAAAGGCACGAGAAGTTGAGGTATGCAATGAAGAGCTCTCAAAGTGATAGTTATGCAAGACTATATAAAATAGATGAACCCTTATTTAAAAGGTCATTGAAGATTTCTATGAAACAGTACCAATCTTATGTTGGATTATATACATTTTTTTCTTTTTCATGTATATGTGTTTGTGTGTATAAAGGACAGGGGAAGAAGTAATATAAAATCAACAGAA
>PVKA01051660.1:0-12091 GCA_004027165.1 Ctenomys sociabilis | reverse complement strand
GGGAGCGGCCTAGGACACCGGTGGGACTTTGAGAGCATGTCTGCTCTGACCCTGCCGGCGCCTTTCGCGCGCGTCGGAGGTCGCCTCTTCGGAGGTTGCAGGGCGCTGGTGGCCGGGGGTGGCGGAGTCCGTTATGTTCGTGGCGGTGCGCGTGCCTGGCCCTGATACAGAGTGCTTCCAGCACACCAGGTCCAAGCTGAGGTATTAAGCGCAGCCATGTGGTTCTGGATCATGTGGCGCTTCTGGCATGACTCCGATGCCATGTTGGGTCACTTTCCGTATCCAGACCCTTCCCAGTGGACAGATGAAGAACTGGGCATCCCTCCTGATGACGAGGACTGAGCGTGCACTGGCTCTGCACAAGGAGGTGCCAGGTGAGAATGTCAAGCCTGTTGTACATGAAAGTTACAAATTAAAGCAGTTTGGCTAAGAAAAAAAAAATTTTTTTCGGTCAACTGTGGGATGAATTTTAACCACAAAATAAGATCTTCATGTTAACACTACATATTTTTTTTTCTGAAATAAAGCAATTTTTATTTTATTTTTAGGGCTAAGGATTGAATCAAGTACCTTACACATGCCAAGCTACACCCAAGCCCACCCTATTTTATTTTATTTTATTATTTTTTGGTGGAACCAGGAATTGAACTCAGGCCCTTGTGCTTGCCAGGTAAGCACTGATTCTACTGAGGTATCTTCCTGGCCCCTTCCACCCAATTTTAAATGTTAACGTATTTTCATTACCAACACCACTTTGATCAACAGTATTATCTCAGCATGCTTAATGATTTTATACAGGCAATATCTTTGGTAAATGATTGGTTTAAAAAATGGCTTACCAGCCAGAGAGATGGCTCAGTGGAATAAGCGCTTCCCTGGCAAGCACAAGGGCCTGAGTTCAATCCCCGGTTCCGCCAAAAAAAAAAAGATGAAGAAGAAGAAAAATAGCTCAGCAGACTATAAAGTGCCTGCTTCCACAGAGCGCAGCGGTCCGGGTTCAATTGCCCAGCATGCTGTACTCCCCACACCCTCCAGCTGGTGATTGAGACTGGGCATGGTGGCTTGTGCCTGTAATCCCAGCACTTGGGAGGCTGAAAACAGGAGGATCACTACAAGTCCGATTTACATAGTGAGACCCTGTACACCCTGCCCTAAAAAAAACAAAAAAGTCTTTAAGGCCAGGGATATAGCTCAGTGACACAGTACCTTCCTGGCAAGTGGAAGATTGAGTTCGATTTCTGGTCCAAAAAAAAAAAAAAAAAATGCCTTCTAAGAAATTCACTTAAAAAAAAAAGAAATTTCACTATTTGTTTGGATTCCCCTCCTCAAGAAACCAAGAGCCTTATTCTTTGTCCTTTCCAATAAAAGTTGTCTTAATCTCTTCCTTCTGGTTCACAACTTCCAAGATTAGTGACCATATGGTTTGTTCAGAATTAACTTGTATATTTTGGAGGACCCACTGAGATAAGAGATTAATAGAAGGAAGCCCCAAATGAAGTTTTTATTATGTTTTTCTTCTTGCAATATTTTCTCGTTAATTGATTCCATGTAGGAGATAGAAAATTGTGCTCTGATTTTTTTTTTTTTTTTTAACTAGGTAGCCTTACAACCTCTGTCTCCTATCGTTTGCTATGTGTTAGAATAGATTTGGGGAACAACATGCCTTATATGAAAACTTTGGACCCTATCAGCCAAAAAGTCATTTAGGGGGCCATGCTGAGATAGCCCAGCAGACTAAAGTGCCTGTTTAGGCTTAGGCAAGCACAGGGTCCAGGGTTCAATCCCCAGCACCACTTGTCACACAGGCCCCACCCACACAGTGGGCTGAGTCAGCCAGAGTCCGGGTGTGGTGGTGCACACCTGTAATCCCAGTGGTGGGGAGGCTGAAACCAGGATCATGTGGCTGAGCTGTGTAGTGAGATGCTGCAGTAAACAAATACATTAAAAAAAAAAAAAAAAAAAAAAAAGTTAACACTGGCTGCTGCTCTTACATCTCAGGGGAATGGCTTCACTGGGACAGCCTGGCCCAATTGCTTCTTGCACACAGAGGGGACATGGAACCTGCTCTGTTCCCTTTCTGATTTGCTCCTTGATGGTGAGGAAGCTGTTTCAGTTCTCAGGGCTCTCACTTTTGGCCTGTAGAGACTGATGGCCCTTGGGCCAGGTTTTTCATTAACTCACCGCAAGTGTGATGAGGACCAGTCTCATCACTGAGTCTTCTTCACTCCAACTTTCTCTCTATGCTAGTTCTTTCCTTTCTTATTGTTTGAAGGCATGTTTTATAAAGACCAGAGACCTAACCTGAGAAAGCTGTTAGCCCCAGTTATATCTATGGTTTGTGTAGCAAGGGTTGGGAAAGTAGTGCCAAGCACAGACAGTTCCTGGATTAGCCGCTCTTCCACCCCAGATCCGTGCCCTCTGTCCCCTGACTGTAATGCCTGTGGACTGGTCTTTTGAGGTGGAGCCATTAGAGCACAGATGATTTCACTGATGGAACAGAAAGCAGTCTACGGACACTTAGGAGTTTGATGTTAGCATTACAGAGAAACAGGTTTTTTAAGGAGCTGATAACTACCACTCCTAGTTTTCAGATTGTCGACATCTAAGTTTGGTGGAAGTATTGTAGGCAGTCAAGAGGGCTGGGCTATCCAGGGAGTCAGTGCGGAAGATGCAACTGTGGGGGGAGGCAGGCTGTGGAAGGCCAGACTTCAGGTGGAAAGACTACACCTAGGAATTTAGAGATAAACAATAATGATTGGGATTATAAGCTATATAGTGAGACCTGTCTCAAAAACACACAGAAAAAATAAATAGGCATCAGTCACCTAGGTAGGAGACCAGGACCTTGACCTCTCCCTTCCAGAAAAGGGTCTTGCTTCTAGGCACACTTGCTGTGTGACTTACTTCCCCTTTGGATCAATATTACCTAAGTGGCTGGACTTGGAGTCTTACTGGTTGATCATATTTTCGTCCCACCTTATACTCACCTTGTGATTTTCACCTATAAAGCCTTTCCTGTCAGTGGGGTCTGCAGCAACCCACTATCCAGGCTGCCTTCTCATCTTTGTTAGACAGAAGCTATCTTTGCCTGAAATACATCCTAATTCTTAACCTCTGTTGCTCCTTGGAATTTCTTCTTCAACTTCTGGAACACAGATTTGGCATATGGACACCTAGCAGGTTGGGAGTCACGAGATTTCTGTTATTTGAAGTCCTGCATCATCCCTATGCCAAGAGGGCTGCCTCTTTTTCTTTTCCAGAGAACAATCCCAGGCCAACAAATGAGTCCTGGATTTAGGACTCAGACATTTGCTGAGGATTAAGAAAGGAAAAGCCAGAAAGAGAGAGAGAGACAGACAGACAGAGACAGACAGACAGAAAGGAAAAGCCAAGGGGTCACAGGATGTTAATAAAAGGGACACGGGGGCCCATGAAGAGTTGTTCTGCATTTGTTTATTTAACATATTTAGTATGTTAAATATAACAGGGTCTACAGAGTCTTATTAGAAAGATCAGTGAGGCCAGGGAGATGGCTCAGTAGAATAAGTGCTTCCCTGGTAAGTAGAAGGGCCTGAGTTCAATCCCCAGTTCCGCCAAAAAAAAAGAAAGATCGGATCGGACTTGTAGTAAACCTCCTGTTTTCAGCCTCCCAAGCACTGGGATTGAAGGTGCACACCACCACGCCCAGTCTGTTCTAGGTACATAAGCACCTCCAGCTCAATTTCACTGGCCCTGTGAGGGATGCTACAGGTACAAGGACAGAACCAGCAGAGATGACAGGGACACCTCTCTCTTTGGTTTTCAGAATGGAAAAACGATGTGGAATTCAACTTTCCTGTGCCTCAAAGCTAGGACTCCTTTGAACTCCAGCTCCCAAGAAGCGTCATCCAGACTTTCACTACTGGAGCTGGATGTGGTGGTGCATGCCTCTAATCCTGGCATTTGAGAGGCTGAGGCAGGATTGCCACACATTTGAGGCCACTCACATAGAAATGAAAAATACTAGACTGGACAGGTAGATATATATTAAACACAATTCAGTCCAAGGTGATCTTGTGAAGAATTTCACATAAACCTGTCAAAATAAATACATAAAAGTTAGGGGCTGGGTGCTGTGATGCACACCTATAAAATCCCAGCACTCTGCAGATTGAAGCAGGAGGACTGTTGCAAGTTTTAGGCCTGTGTGGCTACATAGTGAGTTCAAGGCCAGCCTGCACTACATGGCCAGACCCTGTCTCAGATTAAAAAAAAAAAAATAGTATTGATACTGGCTGTAAACACCCTCCTAGAAAGTGGGAAAAGTAGTTGCCAAAGGAAACTAGAAATTGCAGCACTACATCTTTAACAGGTCTGCCCTTCGGGAATACTTATATTAAAAAGATGCAGTTTTGGGGGCCAGGGAGATGGCTCAGTGGAATAAGTGCTTCCCTGGCAAGCACAAGGGCCTGAGTTCAATCCCCAGTTCTGGAAAAAAAAAAAAAAAAAAAAAAAAAAGATGCGGTTTTCAAAGGAGCACCCCACCTGTAAAGATTCTAGTAAAACTCTGCCCCCATCAGCCAGAAGGGGACCTGTTCTGTGGTAGCAGCTGTTCTAAAGATTAAGATAGATCATTGACAGAGGATCCCCTTAAAACACGTCCTTGCTTTCAAGGACATAAAGCAGACATGACCCTAAACCCCAGCTTATGATAAGGAAGCGCAACAGACAAGCATTCCATCCAGAATTTTTCACTCTTTTCTCTTTTCCCTTTTGGCTCCTATTGGTTATAAATGTATGAACTTAACTAATAAAAAAATTCAAGATAGCTTTTAACTTATTGCAAAAAAATATTGTTATAACTTACATAAAATGTCCTAATTTATGATCCCTAGGAAAAGTTCTGATTGGTCTATTTATAGTTATAAAAATATAGTTATAAACCTGAACTATAAGCTATAAGAGATTATTATAAATCAAAATGGCTAGACTTTCTCATTGGGTTATTGGCGAGATGACAATGGTGCAGGGGGCTGAGGAGAAAATGGACAGTGAGCCAAAACTGAGCAAGAATGAGCTAAAAGGACACCCGAAAGCTGAGAAAAAAGTGGCAGAAGAGGCCAAGTAGAGAAAGCTCAGTGAGAAGCAGCTCCTGCCGCTGCCACGGATTGCACTACTGACAATGGTGTGGGTGCTGAGGAAGAGAACCTGGCCCCAAATCAGTACTACAAGGTCCGCAGTCGAGCAGTGCTCCAGCCACAGGTCAGCGGTGGGGATCCATACCCACACAGGTTCCACGTAGGCATCTCGCTCATCCGCTTCATCGAGGAACGCAGTCGCTTGTAGCCTGGGGATCACCTGACTGACACCACCTTGAAGGTGGCAGGTAGAATCCATGCTACGAGGGTTTCTGTGGGGAAGCCCATCTTCTACAGCCTCTGAGGAGAGGGAGGCAAGTTGCAAGTCATGGCCAATTCCAGAAATTATAAGTCAGAGGAAGAATTTATTCATATCAACAACAAACTGCATCGGGGAGACATAATCGGAGTTCAGGGGAATCCTGGGAAAATGAAGAAGGGTGAGCTGAGCGTCGTCCCCTACAAGATCACACTGTTGTCCCCCTGCCTGCACATGTCATATCACCTGCACTTTGGCCTCAAAGACAAGGAAACTCAGTATCAACAGAGATACTTGCACCGGGTGCTGAATGACTGTGAGGCAAAAGTTTATCATCTGCTCTAAGATCATCACACATATAAGAAGTTTCTTGGATGAGCTGGGAGGCCTGGACATTGGAACTCCCGTGATGAACGTCATCCCAGGGGAGTGGCGGCCAAGCCCTTCATCACTTACCACAACGAGGTGGACATGAACTTGTACATGAGGGTTGCTCCAGAACTATGCCATAAATGCTGGTGGTTGGAGGCATTGACCAGGTTTATGAAATTGGACGCCAGTTCCGGAATGAAGACATTTGACTTGACTCACAATCCTGAGTTCACCACCTGTGAGTTCTGTATGGCCTATGCAGACTGTCACGATCTCATGGAAATCACAGAGAAGTTGCTTTCAGGAATGGTGAACAGCATTACTGGCAGCTACAAGATCACCTGTCACCCAGATGGTTCCAAGCGCCAAGCCTAAGAGACTGACCTTACCCACCCCTTCCGGAGAATCAGCTTGGTGGAGGAGCTGGAGAAAGCCCTAGGGATGAAGCTGCCTGAAGCCAACCTCTTCGAAACAGGAGAAACTTGCAAATTCTTTTTTTTGTTGTTGTTGAACCGAGGATTGAACTCAGGCCCTTGCACTTGGCAGGCAAGTACTTATTCTACTAAGCTATCTTCCTGGTCCCTAAACTCACAAATTCTTAATGACATCTGTGTAGCAAAAGCTGTTAAGGGCCCAGGGAAATGGCTCAGTGGAATAAGTACTTCCCTGACAAGTGCAAAGGTCTGAGTTCAATCCCTGGTTCCACCAAAAAAAAAAAAAAAAAAAAAAAAAAAAAAAAAAGCTGTTGCATGTTCTCCACCTCGGACCACAGCCAGGATCCTTGATAAGCTTGTTGGGGAGTTGCTGGAAGTGACATGCATCAATCCTACATTCATCTGTGATCTCCCACAGATCATGAGCCTGTGATCTAAATGGCATCACTCTAAAGAGGGTCTGACTGAGCGCTTTGAGCTCTTTGTCATGAAGAAGGAGGTGTGCAGTTTACACTGAGCTGAACAATCCCATGAGGCAGTGGCAGCCGCTTGAAGAACAGTCCAAGGTCAGGGCTGCCGGTAAGGATGAACCATGTTCATTGCTGAGAACTTGTGCACAGGCCTGGCGTGCGGGCTGCCCCCATACTGGCTGGGGCAGGGGCATCGACCACATCACATGTTCCTCACAGACTCCAGCAACATCAGGGAAGCACTCCTGTTTCCTACCGTGAAGCTGGACGTGGCAAGCACTGACACGGTGGAAAGCACAACGTGCTTCTTCTAGGCACTTCTGTCTAGAAAATAATTCCAATTTGTGTAACTCAGGTGTCTGCATTTTTGCAAAAAGATCAAGGCTGTGAAGGGGTTGTTATCTGGAGTCATGCATGTGACCATAATTCATTCAGCTAGCAGAAGCAAAAAGAGGAATTAAGAATTTCTTGGGGCCAGGAATACAGCTCAGTAGAATAAGCACTTCTTCCCTGGCAAGTGCAAGGGCCTGAGTTCAATCCCCAGTTCCCCGCACCCCCCCCAAAAAAGAATTTCTTTTTACTCCTTCTTACCAAATAAACCATTTGTTTCTACAAAAAAAAAAAAAAAAAAAAAAAAAAGTATGCTGAGCTCAAATCAACAACTTCTGACATTGCAAGTCTTACAGATAATCCATGACTATTATAGACTACTATACTATATTGGAATATTTTGCTGAATTCACACACCTACACTATTTGAATAGCAATGGAACACCCATCTCTGACAAAACTAAACAAAAAAGGGGGATATAAATAAAGGGCCATTTTGGAGTGAAAAACATATATCTGTATATACAAAATAGGATAGATATACAGCTACTTTCTCTTAATTCAATGAGAAGAAAGATTTGTACTAATAATGTTGGGACAGGATATCATGTCTGCATCTTATACTATGAATAGCCACTATGAAGACAACAATATGCAATGTATTAATTATTTTTTCTTGTATTAATTATTGTAATTAATAACTGTTTTGAAACTGTCTCATTGCTATTTCTCAATAAAATTAGTTTAAAAATGGCTAATACATCTAGAGTGTGCTCTGATTGAATGTACTTATTTCACATGTTAGATGTTTTCTTATTTGCCTGTTTAATCTGTTTTATCAGTACCTGGATACAGTACTTATGGATACTTCATTAATTTTTTTTTCTTAAAGAAAAATCTTTCTTTCATTAAAGATTTTTGAGCTCACACCCATTTACTTTTTATTTTTGCTATTGTAAAGTTCAGATTGTGGGAGTTTTTCATGCAAAATCTGTTGTTAGTTTTTGGGGAGTAAACTTCCATAAAACATTGCTGGATGAGAGCTGGTAGGGTTACATAAGGCTTGCAAATAGAAGACCTAAGGTATGGGCCGGGGAGATAGCTCAGCTATCTGGTAAGTGTAAGGACCTAGGGTTGATCCCTGTTACTACATGTTGTGCCACTGAACCCGGCTGAGGTGGTGCACACCTGTAATCCCAGGCCTGGGGAGGCTGAGACAGGAGGATCACTACGAGCCTGAGCTGCATCGTGAGACCCTGTACCAAATAAATAAATAAAAGATTAAAAGCAAAAATAAAGTAAAAGCCTCACAGTGTGGAAGCATAAAGGTTATGTCTGAGTTAGGCTAAAGTGCACATTTCTGTGTGGGAACCCTCGGGGATATACTATCCTTCAGAAGCTCCACTCCTGTTGTCTTATAGACATACACTTGTACAGTTATCTCAAATGTTTACTGTTCGCATGGCTTATTTAAATTGTTCTTTTAATTTTATGTTAAAGAAAACAAACCTCAAAATTTCAAAACAAGACAATGCGAGTAACAAGAGTTAACATATTGTGTATTGTTATTTTTAGTTACTCAGAGTACAAGATACAGGCATTTAATAATCTAAACAACACTAGCACAGACCTTTATTTTCAACAAACTAAGGGAAATTAGTAGTATAACTATCTTAACTATCGTATGTTTTTTCTTGCTTTTTCCTTCCTTCTTTTCCCCTTCCCTCATCCCAGTTTCCCTTTCCTTCTGAGGGATGAGGGAAAGGGGAAAATTTCACTTTCCCATTTCACAGTGTCTATTGTACATTTGGATCTTATTTACACTTTCAGCTTCTCATACCAGGGAGACAATGTCTGATCTGATTTATCTCATTTACGAGCGTGGTCTCAAGTGGCATCTGTTTACCTGTAAAAGTCTTTGGTTTATCGCTCTTTTTTAAAAAATGTATTTGGTTGATACAGGGTCTCACTATGCAGCTCAGACTCGTAGTGATCCTCCTGTCCTCAGCCTTGCAAGTGCTGGATTACAGGCGCATACCACCACACCCAATCTCAACATTCCACGGGTGGCGTTGGCACAGCACACTGGGGGGTCAAACCCCAGACGTTGCACTCTGTCTGAACAGGTGCTTCAGTCCTCTGAGCTGTCAGGCTGGCCGTTGGATGCCTATTTTTAGATTGGGTCTATACATTTTTGAGCTCTCCATATGTTCTCAGTAGTAATACTTTTTCTGAGGAGCACCTGGGAATCATTATTTCCCACATTGAGGGTAGTCTCTTCACTCTGTTGGTGGTTTCTTTTGCTGTGCAAAAGCTTTTTAGTAAAATAAGATCTCCAAATAATAATCCAAGACTGCATTCCCATTTGGTCATGATGTATTATTCTTTCCATAGATTAAGTTAATTAGTTAATATTCTGTTGATATGTGCACCTGTCTTCATGAAGGATATTGGTCTGTAATTTTTCCTTTCCTGTACTTCCTTTGTACAATTTTTAGTACTATAGTTAATTCTAATTTCATAAAATAAATTGAAAATTATTCCCTTCTCAAAAAAAAAAATAAGATCTCATTTGTTGATTCTTTTGATAGTTCCTGTGTGATTAGGGTTTTATTCATAAAGTCTTTGTCTATACCAATGTTTTTAAGAGTTTTACCTATTCTGTGTTCTAGCAGATTTAATGTACCTTTTTATTTTCAATTTTTTAAAACTATTTTGAGGAAGGGTCTCCAGGATGTTCAGGGTCTCACAACTAGATCTGCCTGTTTACAGCCTCCCAAAAGCTGGGATGACAGACACATGCCATCATGCCCAGTCTCAATTTCTGTCTCAACACGCCCCAGGAGCGGGGCTAGCCTGGCATGCCCAGGGATTAAACCCCCGGCCCCTATACCTGCTTGCAGGTGCTTTAGTTCACTGAGCTATTTGGGCAGCCCTAATGTATCTTTTTAAATATTAAAATATTTGATACATTTCAAATTTAGTTTGGTGCAAGACAAAAGATATGATGGACCAGTGACATAGCTCATCAGACTAAGTGCCTGCTTAGGCAAGCACAGGTACTGGAGTTCCATCCCCTGTACCTCATGCCCTTGTCCCAAGCCCTGCCCAGGTGCACTGAGTTGGCCATCAGATCCAGGGCATGGTGGCCCATGCCTGTAATCCCAGATCTGAATTCTAGAGGCTGAAAACAAGAGGGTCACTATGAGTTCAAGCTCTATGGTAAGACCCTATGCCAAATACATTAAAAGAAAAAAAGATATGGGTCATTGAGATAGCTCAGCAGTCTGGCTGTGCCAGCCCTCATGGTGGGTTAAAAAAAAAAGGTATGAGTCCAGTTTTAATATCTGACATGTGCAAAGCCAGTTTTTCCAGCACCATTTATTGAAGAGGATATTTTTCTTCTTGTGAATGTATTTGGCACTCAAAGGTAAGGTGGCTGAATATATCTGGATTCCTTTCTTTATCTTCTAATCTATAGCACTGAACCTCAGTTCTTTTTTTCCCCAATACCACGCTGTTTTTATCACAGGAGATTTATTTATTTTTTATTTTATTTTATTGAGAAACAAATAGCAATGAGATGGTATCAAAACTGATTAATAGGACAGTTTCAATAATTAATATATTGTACATTGTTATCTTCTTAGCGATTATCCATAGTACAAGAAGCAGACAGAATATCCTGTCCAAACACTATTAGTACAAATCTTTCTACTCACTGAATTAAGCAAGAGTAGCTGTATATCTATTCTAACTATTCTGTATATACAAATAAAAAATGGTCCTTCCTTTGTATCCTCTTTTTTTTTTTTGTTTAGTCCCATCAGAAATAGGTAGTCCATTGGCATCTAAATACTATAGGTGCATGAATTCAGCAAAAACAATCCAATACAGTCCAGCAGTCCACAATAGTAATGGGTCATCTGCAGAAGTTGTTGACTTGAGCCCTTCACAGCTCAGCATATTAATATGGTTTTGCTTCATATACCTCATTTCTATACCTTTCTGCTGGATGTTTAAGACCAAGATAAAGTGAGACCTATATAAGAGGAAACATAACTTTTATATTTGATAAGGTTAGTCACATATCCTCAGGATTTATCCTGTAACTCCATACTGCACTTTGTAGATCCTTTGCCAGTGTCAGCCTTATAGACGAGTCATGGCCATTGCTTGACCAATTTGCTCTCTGTGAAAGCCTGAGAGAATGTTTTCTCTCCATGTGACTCTCCCCAAGCACACTATACATCATCAATCACTTTCCTCTGTGGCCCAATAATCTCCTTGATCAGAAAATTTGGGGCACTACTGAGTTCCATGATGTTACAGTACAGGTCCTCCTATGTCCTGAGTCTTCACTGACCTTGAAAGGTGAGGGCCAAAATATTGGATGACCTTATAGCCCTTCCTTTTCTTTAATTTTTGATCTGCAAACTTAGGTTGTTAACCTTCCAGAAGAGAAACTTACTATTGCCCTGTAACATATGCAATTCAGTTTAACCTAACTAAGTGTCAATATTCTTAGGCGTAACATGGAACAGGTATTTTCCATCAGTTATTGATATGTTAAATGTTAAGTCCCTACAGAATATGAAGAAAAAACAATTGAAAAATAGGAATAATCACATATTTTTTTTACACAGAAATTTAGAAATCTAACCATATACAGCATTATAGCAGGACAGTCCTATAACATGTTTTTCTTGTGTCTTTCTTCATTTATTACCCTTAATTAAAAAAAGAAAAAAAACTTTTACTTGAGAGACAGTATGGTAATAATTGGTATGGCATGACAAGAAGTACGTATTTAGAAGACCAGAATGACAGGCATTCCAAGCGTGACCCATCTATTACACATTGCTATCTTCAGTGCAGTTGCTTGGTTCACAGGTATCAGAAAGTATAGTTAGTCAGGGTGAGAATCCTACCAATTAACTGCTAATTTCAAAAACTTGCTGCTATGTCTCAGGATCTTTGCTTTACTCATCTTGTGCATATAAATGTATGGCTTTGCCCCTGTCATGTTTCCCAGCTTTTCTAGGAAAAGCCTCTCCTCGTTGTCCAATCCTCAAGTTCTCACTTTCCTTCTTTTTTTTTTTTTTTTTT
>PVKA01051659.1:0-12090 GCA_004027165.1 Ctenomys sociabilis | reverse complement strand
AGGAAAGATGTAATGCAATACTCCTCAAAACCTTTAATGAAGTTGAAAGAGAAGGGCTACTCCCAAAATCATTCTTGGAACTTGACATTATCCTGATTCCCAAACTAACAAGGATCCAATGAAAAAAGAAAACCATAGGTCAATCTCATTAATAAGTGCAGATAAAAAGTCCTCAACAAAATACTAAGAAGCAGAATAATGCAATGAATCATTGAAAAGTTCATACCTCACAATCAATTTTGCTTTATCCCAAGGATACAAGGATGTTTCATTGTACAAAAACCAATAACAGTAACATAGGATATAAACAGATGAAAGGAGAAAAATGACATGATTATTTCAATAGGCACTGAAAATTTCAACGTTTCCTGATGAACACCCTAAAAAAATAGACATATAACAACCTTCTCTCTATCTGCTAAAAGACAGTTATGACAAATCTACTGATAACATATTGAATGAAGAAAAACTGAAAGCTATCCTAAAATCAGAAACAAGAGAGGGCCAGCGATTATAGCTCAGTGGACTGAGCACCTGTTTAGGCAAGTGCAGAGACCAGGGTTCAATCCCAAGCACCACTGTCACTGAGACTGGGGTGGTGAGGCACACCTATAATCTCAGAGCTGGGGATGCTGAAAACAGGAGGATCACTACGCGTCTAAGCTGCATAGTGACAGCCTGTACCAAAAACATTAATAATAATAATAATAATAATAACAAAATCAGAAACAAGAGAAAGACATTCAGTACCACCCCTCTTGTTCAGTATAGTGTTAGCTAAAGCAGTTTGGCAATAGATTAAAATAAAGGGATACACAAAGGAAAGGAACAAATCAAATTATTATGTACAGGTGACCTGATCCTCTACATACAACCCAAAAAAAATTCCTATAATACCCCCAAAAATTTCTAGAATAACCAAATCCATCCTACTATAGGCAGTAGGATATAAAATCAACAACCACACACAAATATAATATCATTGTACACCAATAAATGAACTCATTTAGAAAGAAATAAGGAAAATAGTACCATTCACAATGCCTTCAGGAAAAAGAAATACATAATAGGTATTAACCTAACAAAATACATAATTAGGCATTAACCTTTACAATGCAAACAGCATAGTAAGAAAGGAGATCAAAAACAACATCAGAAGCCGGGCATGGTGGCGCAGGCCTGTAATCCCAGCACTCGGGAGGCTGAGGCAGGAGGATTGTTGTGAGTTCGAGACCAGCCTGAGCTACAGAGTGAGCTTAAGGCCAGCCTGAACTGCATAGTGAGACCCTGTCTCAAAAAGACAAAAAAAAAAAAAAAAAACATCAGAATAGGGAAAGAATTCCTATTTCTGCAAAAGCAGAACTAACATTCTCAAAATGCCAATGACATTTCTCACAGAACTAGACAAATGTAATTCATATAGAAGCAGAAGAGACACAAAATAGCAAAAGCAATCCTGGATAACAAAGCAAGGGATATCACGACCCATGATTTCAAGTTATACCATAAAACTACACTGACAAAAACAGCATAGTTTTGCCTGCCAGATAGCACAGCGGATCAAAGCACCTGCTTAGACAGACACAAGGGCTTGGGTTCAATCCCTGACATGCCATGCTTGCCCCACCCCTGGGGCATACTGAGATAGCAATTGAGACTGCAAGTGGTGGCGCACACCTGTAATCCCAGCACTTGGGAGACTGAAAATAGGAGAATCACTACCAGTCTGATCTATGTAGTGAGACCCTGTAGACCTTGTACTAAATACATTAAAAAAAAAAAAAAAAAAAAAAAAAAAAAAAAAAAAAAAAAAAAAAAAAAAAAAAAAAAAAAAAAAAAAAAAAAAAAAAAAAAAAAAAAAAAAAGCACAAAAACAGCATAGTAAAAAGACACATGTATCAATGGAACAGAATAAAGGAAGCAGAAACAATTCAGAAATCTGATTTTTGGCAAAGAGGGCACAAGCATACACTGGAGGAAATGTAGCCTCTTTAATAAATGATACTGATAAAACTGGCTGTCCAGGATTAAATGTAGACCCATATGTCTCATGTACTAAAACCAAAAATGGATCAATGTTGGGAGCTATGGAAGCTGCAAAATGGTTCAAAGGTGTGTAGGTGGGACTAGGCCTCAGTGCCTAGAACAAACAAACTACATCAGTCCCCAGATAAACATCCTGTCTGGTAAAGGTCAGCTATTAGTTACTAGGCAACCTTGTGTCACGTGTTATTAACTTTGCAAAAGCATAAATAAACGGGTTTGGTTGTGGCGTTGAGTTAGTCTTGCTCATCAGGCAGATCAGACCACGTAGCCCAGCTTTTGTCTTGTCTGTCTTTTCTTATTCCTGCCACCTCTTCTCCTTGGGTAGAACTGATCTGATTGAGACCAACCGATCCCTACATTAGAGCCATCAGGATTCAGCACAGGTATGCATTGTTGTTGGTGTGCTAGGTGTAAAACTTAGGAGCGGAGGCTCCCTAGGACTAGGAATGGGCTCACTAGGGCCAGGGAGAGAAAGGAGCATGAAGAGACAAAGTGGCTTGAGAGAAGCCTAACAAAAAACAGTTTGATTGAGTTAAAAATGGGAACAACAGAGTTTCAAGAACCATAGATGATTCTAACTGTCCTACTAACCTGTTTTGAAACTGTCTCAGTGCTATTTGTTTAATATTAAATTTGTTTTAAATTAATAAAATTAATTTAAAAAAAGAACTGTAGATGTTTATAGGTGTATATAAAAACGTTAACTTTTTTTTTTTTGTATTTATGCTACTTTCTAAGACCACCATAAAGAACTTAGTGTGGAGTACTGTTTTAAAATCAAGCCCCAAATGGGACAAGAAGGGTGGAGCACGGGTACAACAGAGTTTAAACCCTCTAGTTTTGCTCAATTAGATAAGAAAGGAAAAAAATCCTTTTAAATCACCAGCGATAGGTTCCAAGCAGCGGAGTGCCACTGAGGGGAGGGGCACAAACTGGGCTCAGGAAGGCCCTCTTGCTCCTGGCAGACCCAGCTTAGATCCCCCAGCTTCCTGAACATCTGTTTGCTCCATCCAGCCACAGAGGTTAGTGCATACCACAAACTATAGTGCTGTGCACCTGGTGCTACATAGAAGGGTCCTGACTACAGTACACTGTGGCCTTGGCATTGGCTATGCACAAATTTGTTAGGCTCAAGATAATGTTTATGCTTAAAATGTGGTCAAAAATGAAACACTCAGTGATTTTAAGGATCCATAAAGGGCTGAGGAGCTGGTTCAGTGGAATAAGTGCTTCCCTGGCAAGCACAAGGGTCTGAGTTCAATTCCCTGGTTCTGCAAAAAAAAAAAAAAAAAAAAAAAAAAGGATCCATAAGCCCCAGTCCTGGCCATGGCAGTTAAGGAAAATTTCTCTGATTCACTGAGCAGGACTTCAGCCTCAAGGGAAGTAGAGCCATTTTCTTTATCTCCCTCACAGTTGACTATTAAATAAAACAAAACATTTAAAGGGCTATTGGATAGGGGAGCAGATGTTTCAGTTATTGCTCACCATCGTTGGCCTGGGAGATGGCCTCTAGATGTGGCCTCTGCACATTTACAAGGGGCAGGCAAGGTTTCTTACCCTATCAGAAGTGCTAAGTTGCTAATTTAGAGAGATACAAAAAGCCATTCTAGATATTTTTCCCTTTATGTCCTCCCCTCTGTACTGATCAATCTTTGGGGTTGTGACATTTTACAGGGTATAAAAACATTTCGGCAGGCTCTAACTCCCTGGTAACTCATTAGATGTTACAACAAGGTTTCCTTCACAATCAAGGCCTTGGTAAAAATTCTCAAGGGAAAAAACACAAAACAAAAAACCCTCTTCTAATTATTCCTAACAGGGACCATTTTGACATAGACCACTCATCCTCACATTTTCAAGAGGGACCTTGATCTCTTTTCTTATCCTATGGACGGCATCCAAGATGATTTGGATGTCTGACGACTGTTTGGTTTGATCAGTGGCCCCTAACTGAGGAGAAGATTATAGCAACTCATACAGTGGTTAATGAATAGCTCATGGTGGGGCACCTAAAATATTCCAACAAAAAATGGGGGACCGGGCAGATGGCTCAGTAGAATAAGTGCTTCCCTGGCAAGCATAAGGTCCTGAGTTTGATCCCTGGTACTGAAGAAAAAGAAAAAAAATCAGAGAAGTGGAGATTGCTACAGGACTTGTGGGCAGTCAGTTCCACCATGGAACCTATGGGAGAACTGCAACAGGGATTGCTCAGTTCTGTAACTATTTCTTTTCTAAAGGTATAAAACATTTTGCTTTTAGTTTACCCTATATTAATAATTAGGCTCCTATGCACCGTTTTCAATGGTATTTACCACAAGATATGGAAAATAGTTCAACCCTGTGCCAACAGTTTGTGTCTGTAGACATTTGGTCAGTGGGACAAGCCTATCCATCTACATACATTATCTATTACATAGATGACATTATCTTGGCACATGAATCCCCACCCATTTTACATTGCATGCTTATCCAATTAGATGATGCTCTCTGCAATGCAGGTCTAGTGATAGCCCCTGAAAAGGTGCAAACTATGGTACCCTTTTCATATTTGGAACGCCTTATTCAACAGAGGCAAATTGTGCCCCAAACTGTTCAGATCCAGGTTAGACATCTTGCAACCCTGAAAGATTTTCAAACTCTACTTGGTAACATTAGTTGTCTCCTCCTGGCTCTTTTTTTTTTTTTTTTTTTTTTTAATATATTTAGTACAGGGTCCACAGGGTCTCACTATGTGTATCAGACTCTTAGTGATTCTCCTGTTTTCAGTCTCCCAAGTACGCATTACCAAGCCCAGTCTCAATTGCCATCTCAGAGTGCACCAAGGGTAAGGCCAGCACAGCATGCCAGGGATTGAACCCCAGCCACTGCACTCAGACTAAGCAGGTGCTTTACTCTGCTGAGCTATCTGGCAGGCCCTCCACCCAGCTCTTGAGCTAACTACTCGTGAGTTAAGTCCTCTCTTTGATATTCCAAAGGAAGACAGCCCTTACTTCTAAAAGAACACTTACACCAGAGGCTAAGACTGCCTTAGATAAAGTTAATCAGGCTCTTTCTAATTCTTAGCTCTCTAGAGTTGACCCATCCTTGCAAATGTTTTTAATGACTTTCCCAACTCAGTATATACCCACTGGGGTTCTTTTTTTTTTTTTTTTTTCAGAATTAGGGATTGAACTCAGGCCTTTGTGATTGCCAGGGAAGCACTTATTCCACTGAGCCATCTCCCCGCCCCCCCCCCCCGGGTTCTTTGGAAGTCTCAGGGTCCCTTACAATGGCTACACATGCCATATATACCACACTCTTCAGGTTATCATACAATCACATCACATTCCCTGTTTTATCGATCATATTTGCTCTCATTCTGAATTGCCAGGACCCCTCACTGAAGAAAATGCTAGCATAGATAGATTGCTGGGTGCTGTGATTGTTATTCTCTCAAATGCTTTTTTTTTTTTTTTTTTTTTTTTTTTTTTTTTGAGACAGGGTCTCACTATGCACTTCAGGCTGGCCTTGAGCTCACTTTGTAGCTTAGGCTGGTCTCGAACTCACAACAATTCTCCTGCTTCAGCCTCCCAAGTGCTGGGATTACAGGCTCCCTCAAATGCTATTCAACATGGTTTTGCATCTTATGCCACTTTTCATCAAAACACTCCTGCCTTTCACAAACAGTCTCATTTGACTCGAGGACAGGCCTGAGTTAGATTGTTAAATGATGTTCTTCATGTTCAAAACATTTACCCTTACCTTTTTCCAGAGTCAATCCTTGGGGGTTGCACCCCAGTCATCTGTGACAGATAGATGGTACACACATTCCTAAATTTGGTTCTTTGTGTTGGGTCCATGTTTTGGTGTGCACTTCCTCAGGACTCATGTGTGCGCTGCCTGCACTGGTGAAGCAGCTAAACATGTCATTGCTCACTGTTTGGATGCCTTTAGTCCTCTTTGTTGCCCATGGACACATAAGACTGACAATGGCCCAGCATATACAAGTGCTGCCTTCCAAAAGTTTGTAAGACTTTTCATATGTCCCTTATCACAGGGATTCCTTATAACCCTCAAGCTAAAAAAATTGTTAAATTAAAATTAAACTGCAAAAACAAATGGGATCATTCCCTACAAAATTCACATCTCAGAATAGACTTCACTTGGCAGTATATGCTCTAACTTTTTAAATTCTACAAAAGATGGATGTACAGCAACAAAAAGACAATTCCATCAAATAAGAGCAAAAAGGATGAGAAGGGTCATTTGGGGAGATCTCCATACTGGACATTGTAAGGGACCCAGTCCACTACTAACCCAGGAGAGAGGGTATGCTTGTGTTTTTTTCAGAGAATGCTAAACAACTCATTTGGGTACCAGGGCATGGCGTCAGGCTATATACCATAAAGATCTAAAAAAAAAAGTTAACATGAGGAGGCCAGATCCAACCTGGGGCTTATTGAAGGAACTGACAAAATGGAAATCAAGGTCTAAATAGGTGGTAAAATATATAAAGATAAAAGTATTACTAGTATTAGTATTAAGACAAAAAATACAAAATATGCATATTAGTTAGAGATAAAAGACTTTATTCCTTCTAAAATTTTCTGGTAACAGATCTGCTTATTGACAAATAAAAACTCTGACTAGTCTATTTATAATTATACATTTCTTAAAAATTTTGCAATACAGTTACTATAGGTTAATCTGGCCAGAAATATATAGTTGAGTGCACTAATAGTTGTTTGTGTGTACTGTGTATTTGTCTATGTGTGTGTCATTCTATGAACAACTGTTACCCTTTTTTCCTTTTTTGATCATTCGTTCAAACTACAATTTGGGGGATAGACCTAAAAGTGTATTTCTCTTAAGTTACCAGCTGGTCTGGTCTAAGTCATACAAAAATTGGTTTATGCACAGCTTATCAAAAGGTTTAAACTAATTAAGCAAAAATTCCTTAGAGTGGGAAAAAATTTGATTCAGAGAAGAGTCTTATTGATAAATAAGAGCTATGGTCAACCTTTTTGTTCACTAATGAGAAGCTCCCAGTAATCTTAATGGTTTCTTAGGAGACACCTTCAATGTATTAGTCAGTGGTTTAAAGATAAAACTCTTTAAAAAAATTTCAATTGGATTTTTTCTTTAAAAATGGTTCTGGTAGCCAGGTGTGGTGATGCATGCCTGTAATCCCAACACTTGGGAGGCTGAGGCAGGAGGATTGTTATGAGTTTGAGACCAGCCT
Source organism: Ctenomys sociabilis (assembly GCA_004027165.1). Classification (NCBI taxonomy): domain Eukaryota; kingdom Metazoa; phylum Chordata; class Mammalia; order Rodentia; family Ctenomyidae; genus Ctenomys; species Ctenomys sociabilis. The sequence goes on along the minus strand of PVKA01051659.1, from coordinate 4,823 downwards.
GAGCTACAAAGTAAGCTTAAGGCCAGCCTGAACTGCATAGTGGGACCCTGTCTCAAACAGACAAAAAAAAAAAAAAAATGGCTCTGGTATTCAACTAAATTAAGAAGCAAAGATTTACACATGTGTATGGTAAACTTACTATTGTTAATCTCATAGTGTTTTAAATGTATCCATGATTCCAAGTGTACACATCTTCTAAAATGTTAAACAAAGATTACTTACTATGTCTTTCACATTACTAGCAAAGAAAAAAAATAAAAAGTGGGCAGAAGAGAGAAAGAAGAAGCCTTGTGATATATATCCCATTTAAGGATGATTAGTTAGGTATTATTATTATTATTATTTTATCTTGTGGCACTGGGATTGAACTCAGGCCCTTGCACTTGCTAGGCAAGTGCTTATTCTACTGAACCATCTCCCTGGCTCCCTTATGTATTAGATAGAGAAGATTGGTTAAAAGGGCTATGTTATGTCAAAATGAAAATGTAGGGGCCAGAGAGATGGCTCAGTTGACTAAGCACTTCCCTGGCAAGTGCAAGGACCTGAGTTTAATCCCTGGTTTCACCAAGAAAAAAAAAAAGAAAATGTAAGCACATCATAAAATATTATAGGATTGTCCTGCTACAATGTTGTATGTGGTTTGATTTCTAAATTTCTGTGTAAAAATGTGTAATTGTTTTTTAACATTCTGTAGGGATTTAAATATTAGAATATCTATGGTTGTTAGAAAATAACAGCTCCATTTTATGTCTAAGGTGTTGGATATTCTGATAGATAATAATATTAAGCTTAACTGCCTCTTATAGGGTACTAATGTCATTAAGCTTCTCTTCTGGATGTTTAACAACTAAAGTTTGCAGACCAAAAATTAGAGAGATAGATGGCTAAAAAAGATAGCAAATATTTTGGCCCTAGCCCTTCAAAGTCAGTGAGGACTCAGGACATAAGAGAACTTCTGCTGTGACATCCTGTAACTCGGTTGTGTCCTAAATTTTCTGATGGAGGAGATTATGGGACCACAGAGGAAAGTGATCAACAATGTATAGTGTGCCTAAGGAGAGTCATCTAGAGAAAAAAAAAAACTTTCAGACTTTTACAGAGAGCAAATTGGTCAAGCAATGGCCATGACTCATCCAGATGGCTGACAGTGACAAAAGATCTGTAAGATACGGTACATGGTTCTAAGGTATATCCTGAGGAGATTTGACTGACCTTGTCAGATAGCAAAAAGCACATTTATAATAATATAGGTCTCCTTTAACTTGGTCTTAACCATCCACCAAAATAGTGTAATCATGAGGTATAAAAAGTAATGCCATATATATATATATATATTTTTTTTTTTTGGTCTTTTTTTTTTTTTGTCTTTTTGAGACGGGGTTTCACTATGCAGTTCAGACTGGCCTTAAGCTCACTTTGTAGCTTTATGCCACGCCTGGCATAAATGTGGGTTTTGTTGATTGAGTTAGTCTTGCCTGCCAGGCAGACAAGTGACCACCTAGCCCAGATTTTGTCTTCTTACCTATCTGTATTAGTTACTTTTCTCTCATTGCTGGAACAACAATCCCCCTGCCTCAGCATCCCAAGTGCTGGGATTACAGGCATGCACCACCATGCCCGACAATGCCATATTAATATGCTAAGTTGTAAAATACTCAAGTCAACAACTTCTGACAATTACCAGCTGTGCTGATAACTTAAAACGATTATGGACTATTATAGGGGTATATGCTAAATTCAAGTACCTATAATCTTTATACTGCCATCAAGTATAAAAAGGTCCTTTAAAGATTTCTCCAACCACAGTGGAACACCCACCTCTGACAAAACAAAACAAAAAAGGGGGACATGTTGGGAGCCTCAGAAGCTGGAAAATGGGTCAAAACTGTATAGGTGGGACTAGGCCTTAGTGCTTTCATCAGACAAGCTATCTCAGTCCTGAGATAAAGATCCTGTCTGGTAAAGGTTGGCTATTATTTGCTAGGCAACCTTGTGTCACATATTACTAACTTTGTAAAACTATAAATAAATATGGTTTTTTTATTTTATTTTATTTTATTTTATTTTATTTTATTTTTGTCTTTTTGAGATAGGGTCTCACTATGCAGTTCAGGATGGCCTTAAGCTCATTTTGTAACTCAGGCTGGTCTCGAACTCACAACAATCCTCCTGCCTCAGCCTCCCAAGTGCTGGGATTACAGGCATGCGCCACCACGCCTGGCATAAATGTGGGTTTTGTTGATTGAGTTAGTCTTGCCTGCCAGGCAGACAAGTGACCACCTAGCCCAGATTTTGTCTTCTTACCTATCTGTATTAGTTACTTTTCTCTCATTGCTGGGACAAATACCACACACCCAAAATGAAGGAAGGAAAGGTTTATTTGTCTCACAGTTACTGGAGGTTTCAGTCCATATTCAGCTGGGTTCAAGGCAAAGCAGCTGAGAGCAGAAAGCAACTTTTCATGGTGGTGGCAAAGAGCAAGAACACAAAAAGGAAGAGTAGCAGGAGCTCAAGCAGCTAGCTTCTCTTCCCTCCTTTCATTGTAATGTAAATTACCTGCCCCAGGGCAGGTGCAGGGTCCACACCTGCAATAATCAATCACAGACTCCAGAAGCTACCCCAAGACTGCATGAGGCTTTAGGGGGACAATATACGCAAACCATAATATTGTGGTTTTTCTCATTTCTGCTGCCGTTTCTCATTGGGTAGAACCAATCCGACTGAGACCAACAGATCCCTACAGATCCCTACATTTAATCTGCTGGAAGATAGAATATACAAAATTCTTGAAGACATAGGCATAGAGAAAGACTTTCTCTGAACAGAATCCCAATTACACAAGAAATAACATGAAGAATTATCAAATGTGATCATATCAAATTAAAAAGGATCTGCACAGCAAATGATACAACAGAGCAAAGAAGCAATGTACAGAATATGTAACAAATTTTATCAGATATTCCACAGACAGAGGACAAGTATGTAGAATAAAGAACTTTAAAAAATTAGACCCCTGCTAAAATAAAAGACCTAATAAAAAATGGCCTGTGAAATGAATTGATACTTTTTTTTGGGGGGGAAGGTATGCTAGTGTTTATTTATTTATTTTATTATTTTAATTTTTATTTTATTGAAGTACAAATATCAATGAGACAATTTTAAGATACCTTGACAAGATGGATTTGATAAATTAATACATTGCAAACTGTTTTCATAATGTTTTGGTATCATAAAAGGTGCATACATGATATTATACTTACAGACATTATTATAGCATATGTCTCTTATCAGTAAATTAAGAGAGTGTAGCTGTTTACATACCTTATTTTTTATACCTGAATTACATCAAAGATTCAATAATTAATACTTTCTACCATGTTATTTTCCTCGTGGTTGTCCATAGTACTAGAAGCAGACATAATATCCTCTCTAACCACCATTAATGCAAATCTTGCCTCTCATAGAATTATGTAGAAGCACGGTGTTATCTATCCCAACTGTACTGTCCATACACACACAGCATGATTCTTAATTTCTATACTCCTTCCTTTGTCTACACCTGTCAAAGATGGGCACTCCATTGTCATTCAACTAATTTAGTTGCCTGAACTGGATGACACAATCCAACACACTTCAGCATTCCACAACAATAGTGAGTAATCCGAAGAAGTTGTCAACCATAGCCATTTAGAGCTCAACTTATTATTATGGCCCTGTGGTGTATACTTCATTTTTATACTTTTCTGCTGGATGGTTAAGACCTTTGTTTTTGTCTTTTTGAGACAGGGTCTCACTATGCAATTCAGACTGGCCTTAAGCTCACTTTGTAGCTCAGGCTGGTCTCGAACTCACAACAATCCTCCTGCCTCAGCCTCCCCTCTGCTGGGATTACAGGCATGCACCACCACGCCAAGCTGAATTGATACTTTTTAGAAGAAGTATTTGTGGCCAATAAATACATGAGAAAATATTCAACCTCTCTGGCCATTAGAGAAATGGAGATTCCATTTCACTTCATTTTTATTTAGTTATGTATGTTTTTGCAGAACTGGGGATTGAACTCAGACCCTTGTGCTTGCCAGGGAAGTACTTATTCTACTAAACAATCTCCCCAACCCCTCTATTTTACTTCAGGAAGAATAGTTGTCATTAAGAGAACAAATAATAGGTATTGATGAGGTTGTGGTGTGAATGGAACCACTCTATATTGATGATGAGATTGGAAACAATCATATTGGAAATTGGTATGGAGCTTCCTAAAACATCTAAAAGTAGAAATTCCACTTAACCCAGATAATTAGCTTCTAGATATTTTCTATTCCCCTTCTAGATATCTTTCCCAAAATACTAGAAGACTTCATTTTACAGTGACACATGAATAACCATATTTGTAGCAGCACAATTCACAATAAGTAGAATTTGGAAGAGGCCTATATGTGCAGCGACAGACAAATAAATCAAGAAAATCTGGTGTTTATTCATAACGGTACTGCTTTGCAATGTAGAAGGATAAACTTGAGTCATTTGTAGGAAAGTGGATATACCTTGTGACTATATGTTAAGTGAAATAAATCAGATAGACAAACAAGTGTAATACTGTTTCTCTTGTGATAAACCCAAAACATAAGAGCAAATTAAAAGATAAAAAAAAAAAAAAAAAGGAAATGAGGTAATAGATCTCTTACAAATGGAAAGGGAACCGAGGAATGAAGGAAGCAAGGAGGGATAAAAAATTGAGATATGCCGGGCGTGGTGGCGCATGCCTGTAATCCCAGCACTCGGGAGGCTGAGGCAGGAGGATTGTTGTGAGTTCGAGACCAGCC